>JBBIGA010048572.1:0-12992 GCA_037576975.1 Alestes dentex
GGTTCTACTGCACATTATGGCAAGAACCACTTAACTAAGTAAAAAAAAAAACAACAGTCCATCATTACCTTATTACAAAAGATATTCTGGTTTGTTTAAGTCTTTTTAGTTTACTGCATAATTCCATGTGTTCCTTCATCATTTTGATTGTTTTCAATATTAACCTCCAATGTAGAAAATAATAAAAACAAAGAGAAGACATTGACTGGTAGTGTAAATATATATATATATATAACAATATCTAATGTTATGTAATAATAATAATAATTATAATTATTATTATTATTATTATTGTTGTTGTTATTATTATTATTATTATTATTATTGTTATTATTATTATTATTATTATTATTATTATAACAGTACTGTTGGAAGCAGTTGGTTTGCCCCAGCTCAGTCGAGGTCAGTGGATCAGTTTATTTTGATTATAATCGTCTTTCCAAAAATACTCATTGTTCTTTTCCTGGCACCCAAAAATAACTGCTTTAAATGTGTAAAGCCCTTGTCTGCCGTGCGCTGGGTGAAGGTCTCAGATGTGTGGAGTCGTTCTGTGTTCGATCGGGTGAGCGTGCTGCTTGAGAAAGCGCCTTTGTGGATGGTTCTGTGACCTCAGCCTCACGCACTGAGCATCACGATGCTGGAGCAGATATTTGGCGCGGCGACAGTGACAGAAACACCAGACACAGATACACGCAGTCCGTGGGCGCCTTGATCTGACCAGCATAGCAAGAGCTGCTCACCTCCCACCCAGTTCTACTACACACATCCACTACAGCCTTTAGTGTGGAGCAGAAGCGCAAAATATACAAGTTACTATTGCTATTTCTGAAGCTTTAACAATCAGATCAAATTATACAGCTCCATAACTCATAACAGAGTTAGTTATATGACGTGATTAATGCTGGGTGTACGTCGCTCTGGCTAAGAGCATCTGCTAAATGCCGTAAATGTAAATGTAAATGTAAATGTGTCCATTCAGCATCAACTGGTTCGAGCCTTCACTTTAAACATGCATCCGGGCAACTTCCCAACAGATCTGGATGTTTAACTTCCTGATAAAATGCATTAAATGCACCGACACGAGCATTTTCACAAGTGTCACTAAGTGTTTTATGCTGAGTGTACATTCAGCATCAACAAAACCCTAAATGACAAGTGACAAAAAACGAACAAAATTGTGTCCCCTTCTGTTTCTGCTCCAAATAGTGATGTGGTGTGGATTGGAACTCCATACATAAAGCTGTAAAACACAGTGGCACTGTCCACCATACACCACATTACGTAACACACTCCCTGGCCGCTTTATCGGAAACCCCTCCCTTGTAGCTTCTCTTTACTGGTGTACTGTAGCCCATCTGTTAAAGCACAGTGTGTTAGCCATCCTCTAACCCTTCACTAATGAACATTTTCTGACTACAGAGCCTCTCTTGGTTGGACAGTGTTGGATGGTGGACCACCCTCAACCTAGCAGTGACGCTCTAGATATCCTCCATGTCACTGACGTATTGAGAATGGCCCCAAAATAATATCTGGTGGTAGTGGTTTGGTTGTCTCTTTCTATTAAAGAATGGTAGACGAGGGCTGATCAGTTATGCAGCCATGTTCCGTAACTGTAAACCTACAGAATGAACCTATATAAACTATGAAACACAATGTACTTAAAATGTGCTTAACCCTCCCTTAATTTACCATTAAGGCAAGAGTGTGAAACCCCTTAATCTTAAACTTAAGGCATTATTTCGGGAGGTTCTATTATTTAAGGGGCGAATTTGAAAAAGTAAGAGGAAAATTCATTAGTTGTACCCCTAAATCAGCCTCAATCTGTGCACTTTGTCCCTTAAATCTAATCTCAAGGTGAAATAAAGGGGTTGGTTTCACAAATGAACGGAAACTTAATTCAAATTAACGGTCTTGTGTATTTTCAGGGATAAATTAAGGTCGGGTTAAGCACATTTTAAGTACATTGTGTTTCGTAGTAGAAGTAAGAGATGGACGTAGTCGATTAATGTTACGCAGATAAAAATATGCAGAATGAGTGACATTAGTAGATGTAGCTTAGTGGATTAGTAGACTTTTGGGATGAACTGGCCAGTCAGTGTAGCTGCAAAGTAAAGCACAACCTCATGCTAACTGTAAAAGGTCATAGGATCAATTATGCATGAAATCTACCAACTGTTTTTTATCAGCTGCAGGCTGGGCGTCTCTCTTCAAACTGGACACTTTTTCTCCTGAAAGGTTTGGTGTATTTTGGAACAGGAGAAATAATAGCTGTGAAATAAAGTTGTCCCAACAAAAACACCAAAACCAATGAACGTGAGGATAATGGATGATTAGGATCGTTTTTTATTCTATTTTGTTGGTAGAAAGTCATCTTAAGCAGTAGATACTGCTATATGTTAGATCACAATAGATCACAATGTTTTCAGTGTATTATTATTGAGAACATCTCAAATGTTCTCAGTTGGGACACAAAGCCCTGTGACGTCTTGTGCTGATACAGCTTCATCAAGGTCAGTGTTGAAAAATGTCTGTTTAGTACCGTTCAAAATTATTCAAATGTGTCTTATTTGTGATTACGGACATTTCAGAAGACTTTGAATAGTTTGGTATTGCTCAGGTAACTCTGCATGTCCTTGATTACAAGATTTCCAGGACCTTTAGAGGAAAAACATCTAAAGATCCTCCACTATTTTTAATATTGGGGATGAAGTTCTTCTTTGTACAACCACACTTTTTTTATTTACAACAAATCCACCTTGAATATTTTTTGCCATTTTTTGCCTCTTTCTTCTGGCCACATAACCTGGAATCAATCCAAGTTCCAGGAGCTTCTAGGGAATTCCACACGTTTGCGGTTTACAAAAAGAAAAGGCTTTCTTCTGGCACACATTCCAGATTGATTGCAGGCAAGAAGGCGGCCCCAAAATGCTGCCATCTACAATTCTCCAACCGTGATCCTTGGAGAAAACTTTACCTCTCTAACTATTCTCCTTAATGTGCATAAGTCGAGTCTGGCCAAGTTTACTCATAAAGCCCACGCTCATGCACAAAGGTCATTCCAGTGTGCTTAACAGAAATAGAATAAAAATATTAAGCATGAAAATAGTAGCAAGTAAAAAATTAAAGAATGAAAAAACAAAAAGAATCCATAGAAGATCACTAAAGGTAGAGTGATGCAAGTGCAGATATTTATAGGAACGTAGAGTTTTATACAAAAGTAGCGTGGTGGTTAGGGAGCTGCCCCTGTGTTCAGAAGGTTGTGGGTTCAAATCCCAGGACTGCTAGTGGCACCACTGAGGTGCCCTTGAGCAAGGTACCACCCTACCCACCCACACTGCTCCCTGGGCGCCCCTCATTGGTGGCAGCCCCTTGCTTCACTTGCTGAATGGATTAAATGCAGAGAAAGAATTTCATACTGTTCACACTGTGTGTTGTACTTTGGTGTGTTCACATCTGACTATAAGAGCCACTTTATGTTTTAAAGCTACGGTTAGTGCAGATCTGATATCACAACATATCTGGTTGTTTTAAACTTCTTAATGAAATGCTATTGTCGACTGCACTAAATGTTGTCGTGTTCTGTTGTATTGTTGCTCTTGCATTTTTTGTCTGCACTTGTGGTCTTGTGGTGTTCTGTTCTGTTTCTGTTCTTGTGTTGCTCCATGGTCCTGCAGGAACGTTGTCTAGTTTCACTGTGTGCTGTGTGCATATGGTAGAAATGACAATAAAACCTACTTGACTTTATTTGCGTTAAATGCATTAATAAAAGCATTTTCAGATGTGACACTATTTTTATAATCATTGATTCATGAAGGCAAACACACTTTTGTCTCATTTAATCTATTCTTTATTCGGATCACTCTGGAATTATCGAACATGAAGCACCATAAAGACACTGTTATGGCCATCTATACCAAGGGTGCCAATAGTTATTGAGCTCAGTGCTATAACGGTGCCAGTAGTCAGTAGTGACAGCCCTGCTTGTTATACGTACTTGCAAAAAATGATAATCATTCAGATTCTTGGCATGTTTTCATTTCGGTAAAACTGCCAAGTTTTTTGTCACACTTCTCTTTGGTTAAGGACATGCCCGAATATCAAAAAAACAAAAAGCCACAAACCCTTCCCCTGGTTCCTCATGTGTTCGTACACAGTGCGATTTGGAGTTTCACAACTTTCTCTCTGTGGCGCTGAGCACAGCAGAAAGTGGCTCCAAGAAGGATTAGTGAATGTGTTTTATTTATAGAGCATGTTTGAAACGTACTGTTCTTGTTCAAAGTCCAGTACAAGATGAGCAGATAAACTAAATACATGTGCTAAATACACAGCAACGTGAAAAAGAAACAAAGATTTGATGCACCAATGATGACATTAACAGGAGCACGCAGACACACACCTGAAACACTTTCCAGTACTAAAGAGTAGCAATGTGTTTTGGAAGGAGTGAGTTTTTTCATCCACTCCTCACAATTCACAGATTCTAGTCTGTGAATAGAATCGTCAACTCAGGTTCACTCTGCCCAGCTTTTTAATCCAGACAATAGAATTATAACATGGACTGATAAATCAACTTCCATCTGAAATAGCCAGGCCCACATTATTAATATGCAACACTTGCTTTCTGGTTATGCTGCATCCATTTCCAAAGTCACACCACACTGGACCCACTTTTGATTACTTCACACCTATTTCCACAGTTACACAACACTACACACACTTTCACTGTGACACTACACTCATTTTCATGGTTACATTACACTAAATTCCATGTTTACTCTACATCCAATTCCATAGTTACACTATACCCATTTTCCATGGTTACACTAGTTCTAGTTAGGTACTAGTTCTAGTTTGCATGGTCGGAGCATAGTGGGTATAACACCCCCCCCCCACACACACACACACATACACACACACACACTTTCTACCACTGTGTCCTTGAGCAAGATACTTAACCCTCAGTTGCTCCATGGGGACTGTCCCTGTAACCAATGATCGTAGGTCGCTCTGGATAAGTCTGCCATATGCCATATATAGACGTACTACCAGGTAACTGCTGAAATATGATGACTCAGTTAGATTAATGAATAATTAGTGAACAAATTAGTCAGCCACGAGTAGTAAGATAGCTCCTATAGCAAATGTAAGGATTTTTCGTGTGTGGAATAGTGTCAACAACAGTGGAAGAATAAGAACAGCCTAATGCCAAACTTTGTAATATTTAATGTTAGCAAGCTAACATCTATATGAATAGAAGCAACATTAGCAACCGCTAATATCATTGAAACTGGAGACCAGGTAAAGGCCAAGGCCCAGCAGATGTTATCTGAAAGGCTTTGGAGGGGTTCAACATTGCAATGTGAGGGTTTAACATTGCTGCTTTATGGAGCCCAACCTGTGAAGCCAGTTGTTTTTAAGTAACGAGACAGTCCTGCAAGTGTTTGAAACCTCAGAGGATAAGCTAACCAGCCAAGTGCAGCATTACCACAGAATTAGCCTTGTCAGCTAAGCCTGTGTTTACTGTGCTGAGGCTCAGTGCAGCCCTGGGGCTTTGGCTGTGGCCAGGAAGGAAGTGAATAGAGGGGACACTCCTGCTGAATTCAAGTCTATCAAATAATGCACAGTATTGTGCTGAAAACAGCGGCATCTGGCACGACTCTGAATGTCTTTGAAGACAAAGCTAAGACTGGATTTGTTACTCATCTCGGTCCAAAGGATGAACATTAAATTACAGCATTTATCCCCCGCCTCACCTGACTCAGATGCAACTGTAGATAAACAAGGTTTCAAAGGAGAAATTTGGGTACAGAAAGAAATGGTACATGCAGGGCCTGAGGCCTAAGACATTGTTTGAAATGGCCTAAAAACATGGCTTTAAAACATGAGGATTTGGTAAATAAAGAATTTTTAAGGCAAGTAGTCCACATAAAACATATTTTTTCTTGTTTGCACACTTTTGCATATGTAACAATCATGTATATGGTACATACACAAATATACATATACAAATGTCTTAGGCACATAAGAAAATCATTATTAAGAGTTGCCTTTTTTAAAGACTAGTGTTAGTTTGTCATACGTGGACACACCTCAGCACAGCACGCAGTGTGAACAGCTCGAAATTCTTCTCTGTGTTTAATCCATTCACCAAGTGAAGCAGCGGGCAGCCAGGAACACAGTGCCCGGGGAGCAGTGTGTGGGGACGGTGCCTTGCTGAAGGGTGCCTCAGTGGTACCCCAGCAGTCCTGGGACTCGAACCCATGACCTTCCAATTACAGAGCAACTACCTAACCACCAGGTCACCAGCTGCCCAGTAAATTGTGATTTTATGCGTGATTTTATGTGTTTGCTTCCAGACCTCCTCTAGTGGAAGCGCTATATTATTTGTAGTTCCTATCAAATATCTGGTTTGGCGCCTTCAATTCTTCATTAGATTAAATCAGATGTGCTGTTCATGGAATTTCATAAATCCATGCAACGTCTGGAGGTATCGAGGGAGGGTGTTCCTGGTATGCAGAGGTTAGTACCTACCAAAAGTAGTCCAAGGAATTATAAACAGTGAACATGAATAGAATCATGGTCCCCAAAGACTGTAAACATTGCCACACTGCAAACATTATTCAGGATTTGAGAAACATGAGTGTTGACTTGGCCTCCAAACTCCCCAGATCTCAACCTGATTAAGAATCTGTGGAACGTACAGGACAAACTATGGAGGCCCCACCACACAACTTACAGGACTTAAAGGATCTGCTGCTAAAGTCTTGGTGCCAGATACCACAGCACACCTCCAGGGGTCTTGTAGAGTCCATGTCCATGAAGGGTCAGAGCTGATTTGGCAGCACGAGGGAGACCTACGCATCAGGTGGTATCAATGTTATATCTAATCGGAGTGTATATATGAACTAGATTTTATTTACACAAGAAAATTGCATGGTTACCATAAAACCAGTGTTTTGAGAAACACAAACATTGGATTTATGGCCCATAGTGTTTGCGTTAAAAAAAATCTGTTTACAACGAGGTATCAAGCCGGCGCCTATTCTGGCGCTCTTCACTCAGCGTGCCACTGAACCACAGTGAGGGTTCACTGTTTCTTACCAAGCCGTTTATGGTTAAGGATGTTTTAAAATGGGTGGAGTGAACCGTTCTCGCCCCAGAAATGGTTGGGAAAAGCACACATAGCTGCATCCACAAGCTGTTTAGTTTTAATTAAACCGCAACAAACAGTGACACAATAACACAAGACAGTATTTTTTTTTATAACTGACCTGAGCTTTAGTGTCTTGAAGTCTGTTTACGAGTCAGCTGTGTCTTCAGCGCTGCAAGGCTTGACTTGTTGCTCTGTATTTTGTCAATTTCCAGCCACTATAGCCCTGACATCGAGACTCTCTCTCCATTACACACTTTTATGGCACCTCATCCCTCTGCTCTCTCTCCCCATACATTACAGAGGCAACTCAACCACAAAAGTAAAGTTTTTCAACGATCACTGCTCCTGATCAACCGATTAAAAATCTGAATGCAAGTGCAATTTACTGGATAGTAAAGAATGTTTCAGTGTTGGAATTCTGACAAAATTCAATATAGGCTCGGACGCAACGCACCGTCAAGTTTCAGCTATAAAAAGAATGATAATAATAATAATAATAATAATAAAACTTAAGACAAACTGACGCAATCATGCTGATGACAGTTTGTTACCTGAATTGCCCAGGAACCCACACAATGACCTTTTGACCCTTCAAACCCTGTAGTACAAAAGGACATCTCCTCTTCTACTCACAAACACAAATGGAATCTGTTATTTTTACACAGTTTTTTCGTCTTGTCATGCGGGAAATAACTGAACAAAACACAAGGAAAGGTATTTCAGAGGTAGACAATGTTCAGCTCACAGTGGGATTAGGACATAGTTTCCACTAGAGAAAAACAGGCCGCTGACCTCGGCAATTTACCTCGTAAACATGACACATATCTCTCAGTGTTGTCGAGGCTGAAGGGTGTTCTGGGTTCACGCAGGACATGCTCTGTTGCTTAGCAAGGCGGGATTACTACCTTGTAGCAGTCTTGCCGGCTACCTCGTGCCTTTAAAGGCTCGCCTTTGAAGCTGAGCTCCACTCTTTGCCGTGCAGTCCCAATGTATTGTTGATGTTTTAACAAAAATCTCATATGACTTTGCAGGTGAGAACCTTTTTAACTTAATGTACAACAAGATCATGAGATCTGGATAAAAATATGGGAATATGAGGTTTTATAGTCAGCCTTTTTCATCATCGAAAGGAAAACAAACTCAGTTTGGCTGGTGCCATTCTGTGGAAATGTGAACATGTTAGTATGTTATGTGTCACATGTTTATATTTACAATTGTAAATTTACAATAACTATCTACAATAGTTAAATTATCTACATTAGTCTTCATTCTTAGTGAAACAGATCAGATATTTTACCTGTTTTAACACAAAGACCATGATGAGGCCTTTCATATTCTTTACCACATCTGAGGACCATGGCAATGCAGTGGGATTTTGCTTGAATTTAAACAGACAATATTAGAATCTTTATATCTTTAATTATACTTTATACGTGAAGCGGCCTTTCTTAAATAAATAAATATCACGGGCCATTTAAAGCAGCATTTGTCATTGCTTATCATTTAAAAGACTCATTTCTTGATTTTCAAAAAAATCTTTCAATAAATTGTGATGAATTTTAAGGTAAAGGTAAAGGTTCTTCATTGTCTTTTCACGTGTGTCCCCTGACATTTGATGATGTCACCCTGCACTAGGGGGCCAGGCAAAATGATATCAGCCAATAATGCCATGTTTCACCTCCCTCTTCCACCAACACACTTATAATTAAGAGGAAATGCTCTGCAAGTTCTTGTTCTTCATGCAGAAATGTGTCACTTTACGGAAAGAGAGGAGCCATCACTGCGCAGATTTCTCAACGGGATCAAACGTAGCTAGCCTAGCCTCATTAAACAAGCTTGCCTTACCGTTCCTGTTGCTATCTATGTAGCCTTTAGCTTGTTAACTCACAAGAAAGCGGATGAAATCTCAATAGTTTGTGAAGCAACTCAAAAGCTGCACACTTGAGACATAATGGCATTTCATTGGCCTTGCTTCTATGTGTCAGTCATGTTTGGGGGTTGAAAATAGAATTGCATCGAAGATTTCTGGTCTCTGAGGCCTAAACTTTGGCTGAATTCTCCCCAATGGGTCACCTAATAAAATCCACCTTATCTAATACAGCAGTAGAATAGTTAATGGTTAGAATGGCTGTAAAATGCCCTTGAGGGTTCAAAATGCCATTTGGGAACCAGAGAAATGGAATGGCCTGATAGAAACAGTGTTAAAACGGAGAAAGTGTTGGCCATTTTTAATTTCCTTTGCACTGTGTGTTGTGTACATATGTCTAGTGGGTGTAATTAGGTCTCTATTTATTCTGTGCCCATAATGTCATTGTCTT
This sequence comes from Alestes dentex, assembly GCA_037576975.1. Classification (NCBI taxonomy): domain Eukaryota; kingdom Metazoa; phylum Chordata; class Actinopteri; order Characiformes; family Alestidae; genus Alestes; species Alestes dentex. Next base: position 9,472 of record JBBIGA010048572.1, read on the forward strand.
CAGCCAATACAATTAAATTTCCTTGTAATCATTAATAAGGTACACCTAGCAATCATATTAAACAGCTCAATGGCTGCTATCACTGCATGGCTCTAAATGGCATCCATTCATTTGAGTGTCCTCACCATTATTTCTGGGCTAAAGGTTAACGTGAACTTGATGTTGACCTGATATAACGTACTGAGCACTGAAGGCCGCACTCATCTGCGGGGTCTTGCATAAGAGTTACTGCCCAGAAGCAGAGCATGTGGTGTCTTTGCATAATGACCTTTGATATTATCGTCCTAACAAACGGCACCTTTTAATCTCATACACACCAATAATAAGATAAAGAGATCAAGAAAATCCACCATGAAGGTCCATGCTTGGAGCTTTGGTGTAAAAATACTGATTTCTTCAAAAGCCCATTTTGTACATCTTTCACTTTGGATGTTTGTGTGGTTTTTCTCTACCAACTACTGCATTTGACCATAATGTGTTTGGCACATGACTATTTTCGAACCTCCCGTATCTCCCTCTTTTTTTTTTTTTAACACACTGTGCCTTTAAGAGTGATATATGCAAATGAAATTTGCTACGATTGGCTGCCCTCATTCAGAAATCGGTCTTGGCTGAAACACTTCTTGAAACAACTTCACATAGATGTGTAGATGTAACTGTTTGATTTTTGTGACATGACAAAATGTATTCAAAAAATATTCAAAATGCAACTCAGTTGCCAGCTTTAATGGGAGCTGCAATGGCTACATAGTGCATTAAACGCTTTTACTTACCGAAATGATTAAAATCCAGTTTTCTATAAAATGGGTCCTTTAAGTTTAAGGGAGTTACTGGGAAGACTGGGATGCTGCTCTTTTTCCTGAAATCCTATGGAATCACAAGGATGTGTTGAGCCAGGACACATGCTCCACCCCAGACATCAATCACAGCTTTAAAAGCAGGCATTCCTTCTCAAATGAGGCGAACAAGTGTGCTCTTTCTTTAAAGCCCTCGGAGCCGGCAGGGTCATCGCCAAGGTCACCAGGTCCTGCTGCTCTGTCAAAGTGATAGTTTGACCATTACTTCGGACATCCTGCTTCACCCCAAATGTCGTCGATCTTCCAAAAATGCATGTCTAAATCTCCACAAACCATCTGGAGGTATTCAGTAATCTCAAATAGACTTGCTCATGTGGTTTCTGACACTGTATCTATAGATGTGGATAGATATGACACTATAACTATAGATATGGACTACAGCACTGACAACATTTGGCCTTCTAGTTGGCCTCCTAGGTGCTTTTGTTTTTAGCTATATGACATACACTATATGGACAAAAGTATTGGGACGCCTGACCGTAACACCAACAGGGACTTAAATGACATTGCATTCAAATACATAGACTTTAATATGGAGTTGGTCCCCCTTTGCAGCAATAACAGCTTCCACTCTTTTTGGAAGGCTTTCTACAAGATTTTGGAGTGTTTCAAGTCAAGTTCTTCCATACTGAACTCATCCAGCCATGTCTTTATGGAGCTCACTTTGTGCACTGAGACACAGTCATGCTGGAACAGAAAAGGTTCTTCTCCAAACTGTGTCCACAAAGTTGGAAGCATGGTGCTGTCCAAAATGTCTTGGTCTGCTGAAGCATTAAGATTGCCCTTCTCTGGAAGTAAGGGGTCTAGCCCAAACCCTGAGAAACAGGTCTGTCCCAATACTTTTGTTCAAAAAATGTAAGAATCCATGTTTATAGATTACAGTGCATCATGCAGTGTCAGAAACCACATAAACAGGTCTTTTAGAGATGATTTAGACATGTGGTTAGCACCATGCTAGTCATGTGGCTATAGCTTCCAATGCTTGTTAGCTATGTTAGCCTAGTTAAAATAAAGGAAATTTCAGAGACGAAAACCTTTCTCGGTGATTGATGACATTTGACCAGGAAAATTGCAGAACTTTGAATGTAAGAACTGGGAAATTTTCAGATTTTTGGGGTAAATTGTTTCTTTAAAGGGCCTCCACTGCTGAAAGCAGTGGGTGACCATGGGCTGTTTTTATCCCAGATTCATTTACTTAGCCAATGTTCTTTCAGGGCTCTGTGTGTGTGTGTGTGTGTGTGATACTCGTGATTGGGGTCCAATGTGAGCGGTGCACCCCGTGAAGGCCGAGCGATGGGGAAGGAAGAGTGAGGGTGAATGTGGTGGCGGTCCCGGAGGCCCCGGGGGGACACATAAAGGGCTGATTATGCCCGGTTTGGCAGGACTGGACGACGGCAGAGTGGTCGGACACTGGACTCAGTATAATTCGGCCTTGTTAGAGAAGGTCCTCTCTCTCCTCTTGGCCACAGTGTCGGCCCTTGTTTACGTTTTTTTCCTCCACAAGCACTGTGGGAAAGTCATTAAAGTGAAAAGCATCCCTCTTTTATTCCTTTCTCAGGGACCCCCGAAAGAGGGGAAGATAAGGTCCTGCTGTTAATGAGTGAACAGTTTTCTCTTTCTCCCTCCCTCCCCGTCTCTCTCTCTCTCTGTTTTTCTCTCCCTCTTTCTTTCTTCTGTATCCCTCTGTCACTCTCTCTCGATCCCTTTCTTTTTCTTCTCTCTCTCTCCCTCCCTCAGCCTGTCTTTCTCTCTCTCTCTCTCTCTTCTCTTTCTATCTCCTTTTCTTTCTTGTCTCTAGCCCCCCTCTGTTTCTCTCTCTCTTTCTTCTGTCTTCCTTTTCCGGTCTCCCCTCTCTCTCTTTCTTTTTTTCCCCCTCTCTGTCCTTTCTTCTCTTTGTCCATCTCTTTCTGTCTTCCTTCTCTCTCTCTGTCTCTCTCCCTCCCTCTTTCTTTCCTCTCTCTTTCTTGTCTCTATATCTCTCAATCTCTTTCTCTCTCTCACCCTTTATCTAGTCCCCTCTCTCGTTCCTTCTCTCTTTTCCTTCTCCCTCCTTCTCCCACTTATTCTTTCTACTCCAACCCCCGTTTTTTTCTCTCTCATTTTATTCTAATGTCTCTCTCTCCCTCGCCCCCGTCTCTTATTGTAAACAGATCCTCTGGTCCTGTATAGAGCAGTATTCAGTCTCTGGTACAGTGATAGACGTTCTTTGCTCTTTTCTTCCAGGCTGCTCTCAGTAGAGTCGGAGCTGCTGGTGTCTGATTACCGCGTCCAGTCGTCCTTCATTCGGAGAGCTCCCCTGTGTACCTGTTGCATAACCCACCTGTTCAGCAAATGGAAGCTGTTAGAAAGGCCATGAATGGCTGTGTGAGGGGCAGGGGGGGCTGTGGGAAGGAGATGGATGTGACTGGAGCTGCAGAGCTTTTCACATTTCGGACAGGCTCGGCTAAAGACCTCAGAGAGCAGGACTTCCTCTCCGCAGCCACATCCAGCATTTTAACAGAGTGTCCACATTAAACATCCCCTCGTGACACAAATCTGCTTTGGAAAAGACAGACGAGGACACCCCCCACTCACACACACACACACACACACACACACACACACACACACACACACACACACACACACATCACACACACACACACACACACACACACACACACA
>JBBIGA010048583.1:0-12992 GCA_037576975.1 Alestes dentex
GCCTCTTCTCTTTTACCACGGTGTGTGTGTGTGTGTGTGTGTGTGTGTGTGTGCGTGTGCGTGTGTGTGTGTGTGTGTGTGTGTGTGTGCATGTGTGCCTATTTGTCTGAGCATTTGTGTGCATGCCTGAGCATAGATATGTGTGTGGGTGAGTATATGTGTGTGTGTGTGTGTGTGTGTGTGTGTGTGTGTATGTGTGTGTGTGCATGCTTGAGCCTGCCTCATGCTTCAGTGTGACCTATAGCTGCACATTCAAGTCACATCAAGGCAAACTGCGAGAACCACTGAGGGAGCAGAGAGAGAGAGAGAGAGAGGGAGAGGGAGGGAGGGAGAGGGACGGAGCAAGAAAAGAAGTGTGAACGAGGGAGGAAAGGAAAGAGAAGCACGAGGAGTGGGTGCTCTGGTTAAAAGAAACACTTTAAGAGAGAGTAAGCAGAGAGGCGTCGAAGGGAAAAAAGGAACTGAGCGGTGCGCCTGTAGACACAGCTGCAGCTGGAAGTAAGCATGCACTCATGTCCATTCTGCTTGGCACGATGGTCAGACACACTGGCTTTTGTTTTTCACTGTGACTTTCAAGGAAAGGCAGATGTTGTTTTTATTCTCATATGGATCCGGCTTATGTGTGCTTTGGGTGTTCTGCATAATGTGTGCTTTTCTTTCCATGTGTGTGTGGGGTTGGGTGTGTGTGGATATTTCCTAACCTCTTTTTCTACATCAGCAACTGCAGTTTTTCTGCATGACCCAAGGCATGTGTATATGTAGGCTTAAGTGTGAAGAGCTCATTACTTTAACCCCGTGGAGGCCCACAAGCACAGCAACAGCCTGTTATAATCCACTAAACAGTGTGTAAGTGTGGTTGTGTGTGTGTGTGTGTGTGTGTGTGTGTGTGTGTGTGGATGTAGGGGATGCATGTGGCCTGCATCTCAGAACGCTGTTCTGCCCTCATATTGATGAGACCAACTTCATTAGAGAGTGAGTGTGTATGTCTGTGTGTGTGTGTGTGTGTGTGTGTGTGTGTCTGTGTGTGTGTGTGAACAGGCCACTTAAGGGAGTTTCCCCTCTTTCAGCCAGTGCTGCCTCTGTAGTGCTGTGCTGATTGGAACTTGAATTAAATCTGCAGTCATTCTGCACCCTTCCTTTTTTGAACTAAAATAAGTGGGTTAATTTCAGTTAATGAAGTCTTTCATTAATTTAGTTCATTCATTACATATATTTAATTACCGCTTTGCTTTATTTCATATTTTTTTTAATTGAGGAGACATTTCAGCAGCATTTTCTGTTTCCTCTTTATTTCAGCACTGTGTAAAAGTCTAATATTTAAAAACAGATTAAATGAGCAGTGAGTGTTTTTTTCATGAAATATTACTGAATATACTAAACAGACCAAAAAAGAATAAATACAAATAACATTATAAATAGTGATTTAATTGACAGTATACCAATATGTTCCTTGTGAAAACCCACCATTACTTTTAGTTTCCCTCAGAAACCTGGTTTGGCTCAATCAGTCCAGTTAAAACAGGAGCTGCTGGTGACATTTCACAAATCCAAACAATGGCTGGAGGCATCAAGCAGAAATCTGGAACCAAACTACTGTTTCACAAACAAATCTCGATACTTTTTCCTGCTTTCTTGTTTGTTTGCGTTTATTTTTACTTTGCTTGCACAATGACACATTATCGCACACAGAGAAAGATGGCTTTAAACAATTTACATAGGAGCCTAAGATTTTATCATAGTATTATATATTATCTTTTTTTTTTTTAATAATTTTTATTTTCTTTGTATTGTTTTTTATATTTGAGGACTTCCTCCTGTAAATACTCATGTAAATACCCCTACAGCTGATATATAATTAATTTTGTCCAAAAAGTGCTGTTATTTCTCTACTAGAGGTACTATTCATTGTTAAAGAGCATTGATCTTGTACATGCAAAGCACACTCCAAACACTGTATATCATAAAAAAAAACACTTGAAAGTGGCATCTCATGCTTTTGTTTATTTATTTCTGTTATTTTACAGAAGCATATTGTCTCTTATTCCAACTACTTTTTACACTGTGTCAACATTTCACAGTGAATGGACCAATAGGAAGGGTCCAAAGTTACTTGGTAATGAAATTTTACATTAAGCTACATTAACTTACATTAAAAATGAAAGGAGAATTCATTTCACCGTATTCACAATGGTGGTGGAAGGAACCAGACGTCTGAAGCGTATTATACCTCTGAAAGCTCCTTCATAGACAGACATTACATGGTTATGAATGCACTGCTTGAAGCAATATGAAAAGCATTAGGCACAATACTATATATTTTTTCAATAAAAATATCGGTGGATTACCTCTTTAAGAGGTAATCATTTTTTCCCTGTAAAGTTACAAGGTTTGACAGAGATTATATGTGACACTAATGTGTATAAAGTAACTTCCCCTATCATGTATTCGGACTGAAGCACATTGGCTGGTGCAAGTGGATCTGAAACCTTCTGATCACTTCTGCTTTTATAAGACAGAGAACAAGGGACAGTCAGGAACCTGTGAAAGCTAATTCTAGCACCTCTATGTGCGTCTGCAGCACCGGGCTGATAGGATCTTTAATTAAAGCGGAGGCGGCTCTGTGCAGGTGCCTGCACACTGACAGCTGGGCCACTGTCTGGCACAAACCCTGCTTCTTAACAGCTGCTTTTAAAAAGCAAGCTCCACAGATCAGGTTTCCAACATTAAAAATACATAAGGTGTTTTTCTTTTCTTTTAATTTTTTTTTTTTTTTTTCGTGAACACAGCCCTGAACTCACTACTGTGCCAGTTCTCCACTGTAAATCCTTTCTGGTGAAAGATCAGGCTAAATTTGTGCCTTTGAAAAAAAAAAAGGGGGCCTTTGTCATGTGAGCTGGTACACACTGTTCCAGGTATGAGGTGCTTTTCTAATGGGAGTCCAAAGAGAGACAGACCGTGAACTCTGGTAGTTTTACAGTACACACACACTAATCACATTTCAGTGCTGAAATGTGTCTTTGTTTCACTGTGTTACTCCATTTCTGACTTTTTAATGCAGGCACTAAATCCTGTTTCCTGGTATTACACTTGGCAGTGTGTCAGAACAGCGATTAAAATAAATAATGTCTCCTTAAGCGTAAAATAAGCTCTAAGTTGGGCTACTTTTCTGCAGTAGCTGACTCACGGTTGGGGGGGGGGTTGCATGTTGAAGTTCTGTCGATGATTAGCTGGTTCGAATGCCGTCGTGTCGGCAGATTTTACCTGTGTAGCTCGGAGCCATTTCTGCACCACTTTAGAGGATGAAATGCTAAGGATTCGCCTAAGAGCTCTCAACATTTCTTTAACCCACTCTATTTCAAATGAACAAGAGGGAGAGAGAGAGAGAGAGAACTAAAGAACTGGGAGAGAGAGGAGGCCTGAGGAGAAAAAAAAAAGAAAGATTAGAAAGAGAAAAGAGAGAGAAAGGGTAAGAAAGAAGAGAAAAGGAGATGGAGACAGAGAGAGAGAGAGAGAGAATAAGAGAAGGTGGAGGGGAAGCGGGGAGAGAGAAGTAGAGTAAAGAGAAAGAGAAAAAGAGAAGGAGGCAGAGAGAGTGATTGAGAAAGAGATAGACAGAGAGAGAGGAAGGGTGGAGGGGAAGGGAAGAGAGTGAGGGAGGAAGAGTAAAAAGGAAGAGAAAAAAGGAGGGAGGTAGACAGAGAAAAGGGGAAGGGTAAAGAGGAATAGAGAGAGTGAGAGAAGGATAGAGAGAGGAGGACGGTTAAGAAGGAGGAGAGAAAAAGAGGGAAAGGAAGAGAGTGAGTATACAGAACAGATATGGTGCGAAAAAAGTGAAGGTACAGAGTAAGAGAGAAAGAAGGGGAAAGAGTGAGAGGCCACAGGAGGAAAGGGTGAAGAGGGAGAAAAAGTGCAGGGGGTTAAAGAGAAAGAGAAGAAAGGAGGGGAGCGAGGAGGAGAGAGGGGGTGGGGGGTGCGGTTTGGCATTTCTACCCGCTGAGGGAGCAGGAGTCGGATTCTGTTAACTCTTCCACTTCTCTACTAAAGCTCGTTTTAATTCTGAATGTGTGATCAGATAAAACATTTGTATGGTGTGTGGCCAGTTCATGTGAAGGTCTGGAAGGTCTGGTGCACTTTTGCCTTGTAAACAGGCAATTATATTCCCAGTGTTTACCCTGGTGGCCTGATGAGGTTGATTAATAACTGAGTAAGATGGCTAACGTCCTCTTGGGTGCAAAGGTCAGTACACCAAAGCCTCTTTTAGTACAGAAGCAAAGCCAATATCACATCCAGGCAGCTGGGCTGGGCTGCATTTACCCAAGCGGCTATAACAGAGCAAGTGATGTAAGACGGGGTTTCCTACAGCTTTTGCATAATCATCCTAATTTTACATAATATTCTCTGTAAAGCAGTGAACTCGGAGAAGCTGAGAGCAGGGAGTGACTGGATGAGCGCTGTGGAGCAGACTGAGAGGAGCTGGGTGTGTTGAATTTGAATTACTGACCTGTCTTTGTTCTTTGTGCCCTCTTTTCTTCCTCTTTCTGGACTCTCCCTCCATTTGTCTCACCCTTTTCTTTTCTGCCTCTCATCTCTCTTTTGCTCCTTTTTCTTTCTCTCTTCCCTCCTTCTTCCCCTCTCTTTTTCACTCATTTTTCACTCATCCACTCTTTTTTACAATCCTCCCTCTCTCACCATCTCCCCCCCTCCCCCTTCTTTTCTCTCACTTTCTTTCCTTGTGCTTTTCTCTGTGCCACCCTTTTTTTTCTTGCTCTCTTTTGCCTTCCTCTCCCTCTACCCCTCCTTCTCTCTCTGATTGCCTTCCTATATATCTCTCTCTACCTCTTTCTCTCACTCCCTCCCTACTTCCCTTATTTTTTTTCTCGTTCCCTCCTTCCTCTCTGTCTGTCTGTCTGTCTGTCTGTCTGTCTCTCTCTCTCTCTCTCTCTCTGTTTAGAATGGAGTGGTCCTGTCTGGCGGTGTGTATCGGTTCAGTAGTTGTTCTGTATGCCGTGCTTTCGTGGTTCATCCCATCCATTCAGCGCAGCGGCTTCTGGGTGCTGATGCTGCACGACTGCATCATCGAGAAACTTCGCGATAAGTTCACCCAGACCACACGACCTCAGGTGACCTCCCAGGATTGTTATTGTTATTTTTTTTCTCTTCAAGCAGAGCTCTGTTTGCATTATATTATATATCTACAGCTTCTTTTTAAACAAGAAACCCCTGAATAGAAGCGTGAAAGTGTCCTCATTGTACACCAACCATAAAGAATACACATGACACAACTGAGGCTCTGACCTATATGGTGCACCTTTGCACTGCTAATCAGTGCTTTTAGTGAGTGTGTCGTCAGAGGCCTCAGTCATGTAATCTAAATGCTAACCGGACTTTTTTCTCATCTGAACTGCTGAAGTGCTTGGATATTAGATTGGAGGGCTTAAGCTCATCTTACCTTATAATTATTTTAAAGAAGTTATTGTTATTCATCTGAAGGTGCAACATCCCCGTTTGATGTGGAGAAGAAGGGTCATTATCCCCCTATCATTATTTAACGCTCCCCCGTGAGCCCTTAGCGTAGACAGATTTAATGCGTGAATTATCCAGGAATGAATTCTTACTGAAGCAAATGCAACCATCCACAGCAGCTGCTGAATCTCACGTCTCACACACATTGAATCAAAACAAGCGCTGATTCTGGATCAGTGTTGGTTTTTAATTTGAGTAATTGGACATTAAATTTGCCTAAACGCGACTACAGTGTTAAGTAGCTTCTACTTTACTCGAGTGAGTAACATGTACGTAATCAGTTCAAGTAAATGGCACAAATGTGATTGCGCTACACAGCGGTCACTGAAAAACATTCTTCTGCAGAACCCATGACACCTAAGGGGCAGTTTAGGGGTACAGGGGGTCCTCGAGTTACGACACAGATCTGTTCCTTCAACAGTGATGTAACCCGAATTTTGGTGTTAGTTGAAACACACCCTAGCCTAAGTCACTTACTGATCCTAACACAGCGGTAAAATCATAAAAACACAACTAAGCCACAGAAAAAGGAAAAGGAAAACTCCCTCACTCATACGCCGTGTTACTGCGTATTCTTCCGCGCAACCAAACTAGTTCACCCACGTAGTCTGTAAGTAAGGTGCTAGCGGTGTAAGCCGAGTGGGAGTGGAAGTGTTGTAAACTCAAAATGTCGGATGTCGAGACCCCCTGTGTAAGAAAAATGCACACCCAAAAGAAAGTAGCCGAGGGAAGGACACATAGAGGGTCAGTAAACAAAACTCACAGTTAACAAATAGGTGATGCCAGGAGTCATTTGAAAGATATCGCTTTATTCAACAAGGTTGCGATGACCTCACTGTATTTCACACAGCTAACTGGCTAACCCAGTATCGCTCAGTTACGTGTATTTGGTGTAAAGTCAAACAAAACTAATCACAACCAATAAAGTGATTTTATTGTTGCTATATTTACTCATGCACTAAAGGCATGAACAGGGTCTTTTTCTAAAACAATCTCACAAGTAATATTTGCAAGCTGATTCTCACTGGCATTCTCACAGAAATTTTTGTTTTGGTTTAGATATATATTTTGTTGAGATATACAAATCTACTTAAATATGCATATACTGTAGATGCAGAATTAAAAAAAGAAAACCAAATGAACCAAATGAATGGTGTTTACATTTTTTTTAATAAAGACACTCAAGGGATATGATGCCATAGAACAACTGATTGAAATCTTGTTTTAGAATTTTTTTACGGAAAAAAAAACCTCTATGCACTGTTAATATAAAATGATTTTCAGGTCACATTTTGGATGAAATCTTGCAGAATCACAGCTATTGGAAATAATCTTGACAGAGCTTCAGATAACATGCGCCATTTGTATTTATGTTGTGGGTAGTTTAAAAGGAAATTCTGGTGTCTACTGTGAGTAGAGCTAACCCTCCATTAAAGTTTAGATACAGTTAAATGCAAGTGGACACAAATTGATCGAAAATGATGCAATAAACATGTCTCTCTGTAGTGATTACTAACTAAAAATTTTGATTTTTTTGTAGAATCTTTCCTGTCGTGTCTTTCCTGTAGTTATGAAGAGTTTTTATGAGTATTGTCAAATAAGAATGCATTTGCTTGTTCTCACTTACATAATATTACAACTTAAAATATTTGTCCTTGGTTTATTTTCCAGTTGCTGTTTAGGGGTATATCTCCCCTCCAGTTTCAGCTTTTACGTTGCTCACACCCCTCACTTTGGAGCTTTAAGACTTTATATTAGTGAAGAATAGCTCCTAACTTCAGTTTCTGCAGATAGACGGGGGTGTCCTTTACTTTCACATGGTTAATTGAAGTGACAACATGTTTACTTTGATGGTGGCTTCTCTGCCCACCTATGAAGACTGAGCAATTCCGACCTTATTAACATGCTGTTTGTTCCACACAGCGCATTCTGAAAGCGGTCCAGAAGAACGCCACTAAAGGAAATCCTGACAGTGTCATCGCTGCCATCGACCACTTCTGCAAACACTCCGAATGGGCCATGAACGTGGGAGACGAGAAAGGTTTCTGCTCCTGCCCTTTCCTCCCTCCTTGAGTATTTTTCTTCCTCTTTCTGCTCTCCTCCCTCACTCACCTGTGGCGTTTCCCTCCTTCCATTTGTCTCACGTCTCCTCTGTCTCCATCCATACATCTCTTTCTTTCTGTCTTTCTCTCGCTCTTTTGAGTGAAAGTCCTCAAGGCTGCTCATGGTGTCTGTTTTATGAATGCGATGTGACGGCATTTGCCTGACTGCTGGGTCAGTGAGTTCTCCACATGGCTGCACACACTAGTCCCCCCCCTCCACACACACATACACACACACTAGTCCCACACACAAACACACACACACACACACACACACACAGAAAATGTGCTTCTATTATTCGCTTTCTGGAGCATTGTTGCGTGGAATGCTATGGTGAGACATGGCAGGGATACCAGCTGCAAGGCAAACGCCTCTTACACAAGAATAAGCAACATTCCGGTTTATACTTGACCTAGACATTAGCCTATACAGTCTTTGGTCACTTTATTGGCAACCCTTAGCTTGCAGCTCAGTTAAGACCCTGTAGCCCATCTGTTGATGCACAACAGTTTGTGTTGTCATCGTCTGGCCCCTCATTAATGGTTCTTTTTCCGACCACTCTTTTGTATGGATATGTTTGGGCAGTGCACCACTGTTGATCTAGCAAGTGTATAAAAACCTCAACAACATCACTGTGCCTGTTAATCATATTAGCATTCACTGCAGTGCTGAGAATGGTCTTGTCAGTTTAGTCTATTCAGTTTCACATGATGAGATTGCTGCAAGAGTATTAGGTTATAAGATTATTTAACCAATTCTGTTGGCTTATAATTTTGCTTCTTTCAGTTATTATCTCCTGAAATAAGCAACATTTTTTGCACTATGCATAAAAACAAGCACAATTGTCTGCATCATGACTAAAATCCACACAATTTTTTGCATTGTTCATGAAAAACAAGCAAAATGGTCTGCATTATGCCTAGAAATGAGCAGAAATGTCTTGAATTATATATAAGAGCAGGCAATTATGCCTAATAACAAGCAATATGATCCGATTATGCCGAACAAGCAAAACGTTCTGCATTATGCATAAAAACAAGCCAAATTTTCTGCATTGTGCCTAAAAACAAGCACAATTAGACAGACAGGCACTTTCTCTAGACAAAAGGGAGTAAAACATCTAGCAATAAGCTGAATAATCTTATAATGTCCTTTAAACAATTGCAGAATGAGACAGATCAGACATATTCGCTACATGTACTGTATGTAAAAATGTGGGCACCATGGTTAAATTACATTACATTACATTTAACACATTTTAATCTTTTTGCTGAATTTAACATACAAGACAAAAACATAAAATGTGGCCTGTGCAGAAAAAAAGCCACATTTCATTTTGTTCTCTGTAGAGTATGTGTTCATGTATTATATGAATCAATGAAAACGTGTCATTTGACGGGTTGAATCCCAGATCGCTTCCCTAAGTCCCTGCGCCCAGTGCATTACATAGGGCATGAGTTAAAGACACACCCTACCTAGTGCACTACTTGTCAAATGGAGAACCTTTTCGTATTCAGTAATTAATAATCAATGATTTAGACCTGACAGTCTGTTAATGGTGCAGAAAGGCCATTAATGATGTTTCGAGTCAGCCATTAGGCACGTCATTGACCGTCTCTCCCTTAATGACCGTTCAGTGCACCCATCTGTGTGTGTGTGTATGTGTGTGTGTATGTGTATGTGTATGTGTGTGTGTGTGTGTGTGTGTGTGTGTGTATGTGTGTGGTTGTATGCAGGCTCTATTTTGGATTCGGTGTTGAGTGAGGTGAATCCCAGCACGGTGCTGGAGCTGGGCACATACTGCGGCTACTCTGCAGTCAGGATTGCCCGTCTGCTGTCTCCTGGCACCAAACTCATCACTGTTGAGTTTAACCCAGCTAATGCTGCCATTGCCCGACAGGTCATCGCCTACGCTGGTCTACAAGAGCAGGTGTGTAACTGAGTATGTGAAGTTAATGAAAGTTAACATATATATATATATATACAAATTGGCTGTATACACCCCTTATAACTTTAACATTAGTAGGTGTGGCTAAGATCTTATATGCTTACACAGCCAATGAATGTATATACACACATACATATATACATGCTTATATATATATATATATATATATATATATATAAGGGGTTATAAGGGGTGTTTCAGCTTCATCTGCTTTTTGAATGAGACACAATACAGGAAAGCTAATTGCTGCAGAGATATTAAATATAAATGGAGATCATCGTGTTTTGCCCTAGGGCCATGAAGATCGTTGTTATGACACTTACTTTATTCTGCCTTGAGTAATCTCAAACATGCTTATGTAGTTTCTGACTCTGTCTACATGAACGGTGATCTACAAAAATGAACCAAAGTACATTCATAGCTAAAATCAGTGGCAGCATCTATTCTGAAGCCTGAATTCTGTGATATGTATATGCTCATTTAGGCAGAAATGTGAGGTTTTCTTATGATGGCTATGCCATACAGCACCCACTTATACAAAACACTCTTCATTCTAGGAGAGGATGCATAGCTGAGGCTTGTGTGTGTGTGTGTGTGTGATATAAGAGTGTGAGATTTATGCAGGAGGAAGCTGCTATAATCTGGTGCGTTACGCTTTTAGTAGAGTAGCTTTGCAGAAGAAATTTGAAATTAGCATCCAAATGAGAAGCATGAAATGGCACGTGGGATTGAAACATCATGTGGATTGACAGCATGAATCTAGATGCTAAACAGTCTTAGCTTAAAGCACAAAGGAGGGATTTTAACACCAGCAGTCTTTTTTTGTGCTTGGTTTTGGTTTCCAGGTCATGCTGCTGGAGGGTTCCTCTGGAGATTTGATCCCCAAAATGAAGGAGCGCTTTGGTATCACAACGTTTGATTTCATCTTTCTGGACCACTGGAAAGATCGTTATGTTCCTGACACTAAGCTGCTAGAGGTGAGAAACACACCACATGGTTGGCATAAGGTTTCCATGCCACATTTTTTCACTAATCCAACTTTGATCAAACAGGTTAATCAGCACTGGGCTGATGTCTGAGCTCACAAGTATTAGGATCTGAAGTATAACAAAAATGTACACTGGATTTACAACTGCTTCATGAGGTTTGAAAGTTTGAGACTTCCACTGAAGTCTTGGGTTAAGCCTCTTCAACAGTTCTAGTCATAGCATTTCTGAGCTAATGAGTAATCATTATTGGATCTGGATGCATAACCCATAATATATACAACCACCCAGAAACAGTACTGTACAAAATCTTGAGCCACCCCCTCGTGTCTTTATATTTTGCTTTGAATCCTCTTGTCACTGCAAAATTACTATTTAATGTCTTATCTTCGGCATACCACGTAGATTAAATTAAGGAAATGGAAACAAATGTTTTACTGTGACAGGCTGCAAAGTGCCTAAAGATACAAAGTGTGTTCCAACCACTCAGCATTCAGCACCGCCAGTATACTGATCACCGCCCTGATCATCTGGAATCATCTGCATCTGTTTCTTTACTGGTTCAGGTCTTAAGTTATGTTTGAATGATTCATATGTAGGTCACTTAACAAACAAAGAACATTGCTCTGAGACTGGTCAGGTTCAGGGACTGGACTGAAAATGAGAGCCTGGAGAACTGTTCCTCAAGACTATAATAAAAAAAATACAAGAAAGTGTGGCTTTTTGGAAGCAAAATTCAAAGTAAAGGGGGCTTAAGACTTTTGCACAGTACTGTACCTTGTCTGTTCCTGAGTGCAGAACCTCTTCAACTGGATATGTTTGACCACTCCCGGCCCACAAGATATGTAAAACCACAGCAACCTTGCTGCACCAGAAATGCTTGCAAACACATGAATACCACCACGACGTTGCCATGTCAGTGCCAACCCACAGTGATGGTGAATGTATGTGAGCGAAGGTGTTCATTCATGCAGGGCAACAGCACTGAATAGTTTGCTGCTTTCTTTTAAATGCAATCTATATGCACCACTCTTTGCAAGTTAGGAATCCCTGCTTTCGACATTAAACTCAATTCCATAATTAATGGCACTCTTGATAAAGATGGGTAAAAAGTACTTGTTATTTATCTTATGCTGAAAAAGTCTAACCTTTAATTTTTATAAGCTTAGACTGAGAAAGCAAAATGTCATTTCAGGGTCCAAAAGAGAGGACCTAGGACCCTAGGGAGTGTCTTCAGTTCATTGCTCTGTACTCTCATCAAGGCACCCAATAATTGAGACATATTTTAATTGCTTCCCTCATAGTTTCAGGGTGAGATTCATATTTACCATCTTTACCAAAGGTACCAATAATTGTCGAATTAACTATAAAAAAGTAACTATGTTGACATTACTGTAATATGATGCTCCAACTTAAATCTCAGATAAACAGAGGAACCAGTGAATAATGAAGTGTTTAATGCTACTTTATATCAGGTGTTCCCAGCTTCAGTCCTGGAGGTCTGCATGTCCTTACACACCCATTCTGACTCAGAAATGGCTTATTTATTGATTAGTAGGTACAGGTGTGTTGGGTGCATACAGAACAGGCAGGTCTTCAATTCTACATGATGCTATAATAAATCACAAAGCTGTATATTAATGATTATTTAGGTAAGAAAATGAGCATCCATAATGTCTTGCATTTTAAAACTGCTGAATGTTTTGGCAGTTAACATAAAAAATGAGTAATTTCTCTATGCAGTGTATTACTGAGTAATTTCTAGTTAAAAGATTAGTTTATACTGTTTCTACAATCAAATAGCATTTTTGCTGCATAATTGTTTATGTGGCAAGTTATTCCAATCTGCTTAAAGGTGATACAGGTCACCAAAGACATGTTAATTACCTGATAAAATGAGTGGGTTACACTCAGGAAAACTGTGTGGTGCTGGGGGCTTCCTCGGTTTGTAAATCAAGTTCTAACGAAAATCCTCTCTCCTCTGCTGTCCTGTAGTCGTGTGGACTTCTCAGAAAAGGCTCTGTGCTGTTGGCTGATAACGTCATCTGTCCAGGAGCACCTGAATACCTAGAGTACATTAGGAAGAGTCCTCGGTACGAGAGTCGATACTACCCAGCCCACCTGGAGTACACCAAGGTGGAGGATGGCCTGGAAAAATCAGTCTTCTTAGGATAGAGAGAGAATGATGGGGTTTTTAATCATTCCACAGTAGCTCTACACAGAAACATGCATCTAGTCACTCATTTAGATTAAACATTCAACAGTGTTACACCTGGAAAAACAGAAATAAGAAACACTGAAAATATAACGCATGGTGGTTTACATGGACAGTTGTGCTCATAAGTTTACAAACCCTGGCAGAATTTATGATTTCTTAACCATTTTTCAGAGAATATGAATGATAACACAGAAACTTTTCTTTCACTCATGGT
>JBBIGA010048594.1:0-12991 GCA_037576975.1 Alestes dentex
AGTCTTACAGTCATTAGTTACAGAGACAGTCTTACAGTCATTACTTACAGAGACAGTCTTACAGTCATTAGTTACAGGGACAGTCTTACAGTCATTAGTTACAGAGACAGTCTTACAGTCACTAGTGACAGGGACAGTCTTACAGTCATTACTTACAGAGACAGTCTTACAGTCATTAATTACAGGTCCAGTCTTACATTCATTAGTTACAGATTAGTTACAGGTCAAAAAATGTTATAGGAGGAAATAGAGTCAGTTCTGATTAAGTTAACAGGGTACAACTTATAAAGAGTCCAAGTCAAGACTTTACAGTAATGGTCCAAACTGAACGGTAAACTAATAGTCATTGGTGTGCTGCTGTTTTATCGAATATGTCCAAGCCGGAGACAGATGATCTGACTTACTGAGAGCAGACAGAGATCAGTCACTAGTCCTCAGACCTCTGATTGCTGTCATTTGGCAGATGTTTTTCTCCAGTCTGACCTGCAAAGTGTTGCAAAGGGCTGAAGTCAGTGATGATAAATGCATTGGCCCCAGAGGACAGCAGGCAAAGAGAGCCAAAAGCCAAAAGAAACTCCTTTCTTTGAGCTTTAAAGTGTTTCAGTACTGAATGGAAATGAGGTGCAGTCTGTCAGAAGCAGCAGGTTTGTGTTGAGCTCTGCGGATGTTATTTATGGTGACTAACACACAGAGGCTATTCCACTGAAACACAGATCCTCTGAGCTTGCAGTGCTTGCAGTGAATAAACCTGCTCAATCAGAATTCAGAGAACACAATGTGCTAAAAAAATAAATAAATCTTTTTAAAATTTCTGAAAACCTCTCCACTGTCTGTGTTGCTGCACAGTGGGGGACCAACACCAAAACACTGTTTTTTTTTTTAGACAACCTACTTTTATCCAAATAAATGTCAGACTCTCAGGCTCTTACTACGCCATGGAAATTAGCACCGTGAAAAGTGAAAGTGAAAGATCTATTTTTCCAGGTTTCTTAATTTACCCAAGATGTAGTCAATCAGCAGAGACATGTTTGGTGTCTAAATGGCCAAAGAATACAGACAAAATTCAGGCTTCGTAATAAGAATTCTGCTGTGGCATCTCACAGGGAAGGAGGACATAGATGCAGGAGGTAACGAAGGTGAATTAGGGGTTAGGGTCCTTCTCCCAACAGTGACGGTCTTGATACAGGTTCTGCTCCTATCCAGGAGCCATAAGGAGCACAAGGTGCAGGAGCTGTACAACATGGAGTAACCTGGGCTGAACCTGAAGCAAACTAAACCAAGACTAACCTGCACATGGACAGGGGAGCATGGCAGGGGAACCCCAGCTCAGTCGTCCAGCGACTTCGACCACTGGGGTTGTGGCAGAGGCTGCACGATAATGACTTATTCTTCATCAAGAGGCGAGCAAAGGTTTGTAGTTGATCAGACAATGATAAAAAGCCCTCCAGTTCCACATACTTTTAGCTTAACCTTGCTCAGTAATGACTCTGCAATTTGTAGTACGTACCAAATAACTAATGCTAGATACTGAATAATTAATAGTGGATGATTAATAATTCATAGTAGATACCACAAAATTCAAACTAGACACTGAATAATACATATTACAATCTCTGCAATGATTATAGGACTTACAGAATCATTTATAACTGATACTGAATATTTTCTAGTAGATACTGATGGAATCTGATCGGTCAGTAAATAGTAAATATTTTTAAATATTAAAAAAAGTCATGGTGGATACTAAATAATTCATAAATTATATATTGTTCATAAATAATTCTGCTGATACAATATAATGCATAGTGTATACTGCAAAATCCATAGTAGACACTGAATAATCCACGGTAGATATTGAATAATTCATAGTAGACACTGAAAAAATGTATAGTAGATATTAAATAATACAGAGTAAATACTGAGCAATTTATAGTAGACATTAAATAATTCAGGAGTCACTGAATAGTTCATAGTATATACTGAATGATTTGTGTAGTAGATCCTAAATAATTTATTGTAGAACAATGAATAGTAAACGTAATAAGAGTAATAGTAGATGCAATGAAAATCAACAGTAGATGCAATGGATTAGACACCATGCTAACTGGTAGGATATAATCCTTTCTTTGTTGTAGATAAGCTCAGTAAGTTATAATAAATGCTGAATATCTCTTAGTAGTATAAACAAGGCTGAACAAAAAGCCTGGACTTGTAAATAGCTTGAATATGTTCACTTCTTGATGTCTATTTGTCATGAATTTGAAAACTCAACTGAGATTTCAGATGTAAAAAGTTTATAAACATAAAATGAGAAATGGAGTTTAGCCTGTGGGGTTTTCTTATAATAAAGACATGATGCTCCGTGCATGATGCTCTGTTGTGTAAAGTAAATTGTTTGTTAACGTTGAAAGAGTCTAAAGCCAGGCAGCATCCCTGACCTCTCAGTGGAGCTCTGATCATCTGTTTCCCCTCATTGCAGCGGTGAGTCAGTCTGAGTCAGACTGAGCTGGATGCAGAGTCAGGGCTCCATCGGTTAACAGGAGCATGGGAGGCAGTCTGTCTGCTCTGGGTCGGGCCACAATGTACAAAGAAAACACATGTTTGCTGTGTATTTACTTGTTCTAAAGTGGTTAAAGCTTCAGAAATCAACCAGGCCAAAATAATAAACAAAAACACCTCTAACTAGGTCCCAATGCTAATCTACCAAACCAAATCACAAAAAGAAACATATACTCAAGTTACATAACATATATAACTCCGTAACTAACTAAAACCAGGAGAAAACTAACTCGAAAACTTTCTTCTACCCAGTGTTACTTACAAACAGTGATTTACAAAACATATACAAACAAAGAAATATGAACTGACAGAGGGTCAAACTCGGCAACAGAACCAAGTGTGAGTGTCTGCTGTATATATTTGCTGTATATATTTTAGACTGTGTTGCTTAATATGTGCCGTTCTGATGAGATAATCAATGTTCCACCTGTAGCTGAATCTATTGTTTATCCTGAGACTTCATAGCAGAAACTCAAACTGAGATGTTTACTGTTCTTTCTCATGACCCAGAAATGTTGACTGTCCACCATGGAGAATTTTTTTGATCCTTAGAGCTCACAGCGTCTTGGTAAAATCTGATTTCCACAGTGTAAAACAGTCTAGAACCAGTGTTAGTTCAACACACTCTCTGTTTGCTGCTCACTTTCTAAGAAATCACACAACAAATCTCGAGTACACAAAGTAAAGGTTGGCGGTACAGACTGTTTATATATGTCCTCAATCCAACAGCCAATCAATCACAGAGTGGAAGAGGGGTGTGTACAGGATTGGCTTATAAAGGGCTTATTAATGATTTAGAAACTGTCTAACAACCTGATTATAAATCACTTATAAACACGATATTAATGTAGTCTCAATGTAAAGTGGTCCTCACACTGCCTGAAGCTGGTTTTAGCAATGCTAGTGTACTTCGGTCCATGGTTCTAGATAACATTAAGACATACAGTGTTGGAAATAACTGTTAGAGATCACTGAATACCTTCACCTGCTTTGAGCAAATTGTGATGGTTCAGGCCCCCAAGCTAACTGGTGCTATTTGTTAGCGCCAGTGCTTAAACTAAATAAATGGTTCAGACACCAAACATGTCTTGGCTGATTGACCACATTAGTGGTGGAAAATTTAATTGTAAAACTACAACAGCCTGTTAAAGCAATACCATGTTATGTGGTGGGGGCCAGTACCAAAAAACATTTTTTTCTAGGACCACCCATTGCTTCAAAGACACTTGTCACATCAAGGAAATTTCCTTCATTAATGTGTAAGTTTTGATGAAAAATTTATTTATTCTTCTTAAATGTCCCCCTTTAATCCAAATCCAATGAGCCAAGGCATGTTTGGGGTCTGATGCAGTCAAAAATACTGTAAAAATTCAGGCTTCAAGAGGCAGTTGCTTGGATAGATGTGACCACATAATGCAAATGCATCTGGGGACAGCTGGTTAAACTTTTGGTGCTGCCTTGAATCTGACACTAACTAGGGTACACTCTAAAACACCACGCAGAGAACAGTTGGTAACCAAAGTGTTTATTTTTACCAAATATTATGTATTTTTAACCTCACACAATACTGACAAGTGCAACAATGCCCCCCTACTTTGAGCACTCACCATTCATTTTTAGGCTGGAGAGCAGGGTGAAGATTTACAGAATGGGCATCAGAGCATATAATCAGAATTCTGCAGACATCAAGTAGCATCTGAGAATAAAAAATCAATACTTATTTCATTTTTAATTTTTAAACATCTGCCGATGTTTAATCAGTCAGACATATCCCCTGCTGCTGACATGAGGGGGTGCTGGAGCAAAGATCGGCATCCTAAACATTCACCTGGAACACCACAGAAATATTTAAGTGGCCTCATATCAGTCCCCCTTAACTGCGCACAATCCCTGGAAACGTGAAAATGTGTGGAGGACTAATGGAATGCATATCTTAAAATTGTTAAAATGCGTTTGATGTCCTCATCTGGCGGTAATAATTTTTAAATTCACTTCCTTTGTCTGTGCAGTCCATGTATGAAAACTATGTTGCAAAAACGTAATTGTCCTTGTGACGCCACAACAATGAACACATGTATGTGTTCAGCCATTCAGCCTACAGCACTTTAGCCCCACCCATTCAGCACAGAGCATTTTAGCTCCACCCATTTACACCACAGTAAATTAGCCCCATCCATTCAGCATACAAAAGCTAGCCCCACCTATTTAGCCTGTCACAGTTTAGCCCCACCCATTCAGCCTAGAGCATGTTTAGGCCCGCCCATTCAGCTTACAGCAGTTAACCCCACCCATTCAGTCTACAGCAGTTTAGCCCCACCCATTCAGTCTACAGCAATTTAGCCCCACCCAGTCAGTCTACAGCAGTTTAGCCCCACCCATTCAGTCTACAGCAGTTTAGCCCCACCCATTCAGCCTACAGCAGTTTAGCTCCACCCATTCAGCCTACAGCAGTTTAGCCCCACCCAGTCAGTCTACAGCCGTTTATCCTCATTCTTTTACCTTGTGGGAAAATTTGAAAGTGTGGTCTACACCAGTGTTTCACAGCCCCGTCCTGTGGTTTTTAGCTGCTTCCAAAACGCCTGATCCAACAAATCAGCTCACAGAGCTGATGGACGTGTGTTAAGGTAGGAAAAACACTCAAATGTGCAGAGCATGGGGCATTCGAGGACCAGCGTGAAGAAACACTGTTCTTCTCTACACTGAAGATATAATGAAGCTTCTGCCACCTGGGAGTGTGCAACGAACAGAGAGAACAACAGTTTAAGTCTTGCTTTTTCTCAGCCTGTGGGCAGAAACAGCACATAATGGATTTTCATAAATAATTCTGAACATTTTCCTCATTAAACTTTGGGAAAAAGGTTTCCATTATGCTGTACACTTGCTTGCGAGCAATATTATCTGGAAAACTGTTATTCTTCATTGGAGAAGCTTGTTATGAACAGCACCGATAAACACTGGGCTAAATGTCTTTAATTACCAAACCTGGATTTTTGGTTGGGTTAACGTTATTTCAGTTATTAACTTAACTTCTTAAGAAATTAATTAGCCAGAGAATCAGAAAACTTTATTGATTCTGAAGGAAGCTGTTTATGTTACAACTGCACAATCACACAGAGACACAGTGACAAGAACAATATAAAATATAAAGTACAAACAAAAGTCAAATAAATGACTAATGGCTAAGTGATTTACTAGTAACAAAAATAGTGGTGGAGTTGTCCTCTATACCGAGTCTGTTTTCATACATAATAGAGATTGGTAGTAGATAAGAAATATTGACATAAGAAGTGATATTCCTCATGACAAGACTATTGTATGTAATTATAACAGGATATAACACATAATGATAATGATTTAGCATGTAATCATAAATTGGACGACACTGCACACAACAAGAACGTTGTGCATCATACGAACGATTTAAACCGAGTTAGAATGAGTGTTTCAGATTATAGCTGGAACTGGACTTCTCAAGAAGGTGAATCTCAAGGACCTATATTGAAATGCAGACAAATACTGTCCACATTGCTTGGACTGATGACCATTGTAAAAAAATCCAATTTTCAACTCTACCTGAAAGTTTATTGCTGATTGGAACACAATTGCAACCATTTCAGCCTGAATTTGTCTTTACTTCAGTTCTGTGTTTATCTAAAGGTCATACAGTGTCACAAAACAGATAAGGAACATTTATAAATATAAATCAATATTGTAGATTGCATATTATTGTATATTATATATAATATATATTGTATATATCACACAATGCTGATTCTGATCCTGACAAGATTCAACATCCAGGATTTCTTAATTGTCAAATATATCGTTAAATATGTGTCGATGAAAACGATGTGTCATGAAAACACATTTTATATTTATTTATTTATTTTAATCACAAATAAATACTGTCCAGAAAACGGCTTTAGGGACAATTTTCTCATGCTGTTGTAAGCGGTGCAGTTGTGCACCGTATCTCTGATCCCAAATGAAGATGCACTGAAAATACAAACATCTCTCTTTTCCCAGAAAAAGCTGATCCACCGGCGGTCGAGGGGATTGCCGAGCCACTCCTTCAAAGAGAGTCCGACCCCTTCTTTGAAGGAGAAGGTCAGGGCAGTTTGATGAGGCTGAGACTGATGTGTTCCTGCAAGGCTTTAGGTGAGGAAATCTGCCCTCAAGATGTTTCAACAAAGTAAAGCCTGTGTAATGATTCAGAAAATTACATCACGTCCTTATCTCCCACAGACGCCGGATTACACCTCTGCACTGAGGCTGGACATCAGGACCCTTTTTATTTTCTCTCAGTACTCTCTCTTCTCTACGTCGGGCTACAGCCATCAGCTATGGTGCGCAAATCAGGCACTTATTTCTTCACAAAATTTGAAAAAGTACCTGAACCACATTATAAAATATATTTTAAAAATCCTTATAAAACATAGTATAGGATAAAGTAAAGGCTCCTGTTATTGAGATATTTTATTATTTATAGTCTTGTTTGAGTGTTTAATGTTTTCTCTGAGTTCTTTATCCGTGTGATAAAAACCTGGATCACTTTCACATTTCTTAGTTAAAGATAAATTTGTTAGTCGTAGAAAAAAATTTGTTAGTCAGCCCAAACAGACAGTCGAGCTTGAACTTCATCCACTTCCCAGTTGTTAATTTGTGTTTCTGTTGTTTTTTTTGTGCAGACAGTAAATAAACAGTGGCCTCTTTCTTTGTGATGAAACATTTCGACCAATCAGAAAGCAGTGATGCAGTCGGCTCAGGTGTGGCCCGCTTTCAGTCCTGCCTTCCAGCAGCTTGGGTTCGGCTCGCTTTATTTGTAATGGAGAAACATTTGTTCATATTACAGTGGTTCCTTGTGCAAGTGGAAAAGTGATATAAAAGTCAAAATATAACTTCCCAAAAATACTCTGAAAATGCCATCACGATATACAATGTAATCAAAATATGTGCTGTGATCACACTTTAGGGCTTTTTTCGTGCTAGGACAATGCTTCTTTTTTTTTGTGCCAGGACAACGCTTCAGTACCCTCTGTATTTTAATGCGCACTGAGTAACATCGCCAGTATCAATGCTAACTGGTGACTGAGGGATAGGAGGAGAGAAATAGTTATAATAGTTGATTCCTTATCGTTTTTGTTTGCAAAGTGGTTGAAACATGTTGAAAGGCCGTGAGATGGGGAAAGGCCCTAACCCTAACACTAATCTTAACCTTAAACCTAACCGTGACCCTAACCCTAACCCTAACCCTAACCCTAATCCTGACCCTAAACCTAACCCTAACCCTAAACCTAACCCTAACAGTCACCAGTTAGCGCTGATACGCACTGCGCATTAAAATACATAGGGTTGTGAAGCGTTGTCCTAGCACGAAAAAGTGAAGCCTTATCCTAGCATGAAAAAAAGCCCTAAAGTGTGATCGCAGCACGTATTTTGATTACATTGTAAATTGTGATGGCTGCACGAAAACTTGTGAGATCAGGTTGACTAAATACACTATACACTATGACTAGCCGTGAGCTAGAACAGTACTGGGGGGTCCCTGTCAAAGCGTCAAGAGTTTTGGCGGTTGAGGGTGACATGGCAAGACGTGTGTCTCCTGAAGGGGAGTTAAACATTTTATATTTGTGTTTAATATTGTGTTTATTACATTCATTCACAATGAAAAAAAAAACATCTTTAATAGCAATTTTGGATACAAAATGATATGAATGAGAGGAGCTGGGGAGGTTGTTCAGATCCCCTCATCTAGATCCGCAATCAAGATGCAGAGTAATTTCACACATTTCTCTCAGCCTATTTCAGGAACACTTCTAATCTTCTGACAAAGGCAGGGGAGGAAAGATACATTTTCTCTCTGTACTCTCTCTTTTCTACACCAGACTACAATCATTGGCCACTATGCACAAGTCAGACATTTCTTCATTCACAAAGTGTGAAAAAGAACCTGAACCTCATTAATTTTAAAAAGCAGCTCAGCTCAGTTAATTGCTTATCTGGTGTTTCTACAGGTTACAGGTCCGTTACAGATACAGTTATCTGTGTACAGTTATCCAGTCAATCAATTGAGATATGGTGAAAGTCTAATTTCTGCTTCTTTAATCAATGGTCACACAAATCTTTTAACCCCATACAGCTCTTCATTAAGGTGGATCAGACTTGCAGACATGGTTTAGGGCATAGTGTGACTTACTGTGAGCTGTAAAAATGAACTGAACTTCTTCATTAAGGTGGATCAGACTTGTGGACATGGTTTAGGACACAGTATGACTGTGAATTAGTATAGTACTTGGGGAGCACTGTCACAGCACTGACAGTTTTGGATGTTGAGGATAACTTAGTGAGTAGAAATTGTTTGAGCAGTCAGATTTAACCAGAAATGACCAAATGTAAAGGTATGTTTTGACATGGTTACTCGGGGTCATAAAAATCAGAGTCAAAAAACGTTATTGATATTGGAGGAAATTGCTAATGCAATGACTACACAGACACATAATATAAATTATGATGTAAAGTCAAAATGAAACTCTCCAGAAAATACCTTCTTCTAAATACACTATACTATATACACAAAATGCTGTGGTCAGTAAGACAGGTGAATATAAATACTACAGATTAATAAATAACATTACTGCTGAAGTAGTTTACTAATTTTTATAATAATTATTAATAACACAAAATCAGATCAGATTACATCAAAATCAGTTATTGTATGTAATAGAGATCAGTAGCAGATCTGTTATATTGACATAAGTAGTGATATTTCACATGATGAGACATATTGCACATAATGATAATGATTTTGCACATCGAATTTGTCACTCAGGGCCCCTGAGCTACAAGAGGCCTCATTATCTTCTTATGAGGAAAGTGAAGATGGTGGCTCCTGAAAATATATATCAAATTGGAATAAAGCGTGACACACAGGCATGATGTATGCATTTTATTGTGGGTTTTAATGTCTATATTTGGTCACTAAACCCTGTTCAGTTCAGTTAAACATTTTTATTTGTACTTACTGTTTATTCCACTCATTCTTAATAAATAATGATTTTTTTTTTGTTATTGCATTTTTGCATACAAAAAGTATACAAATGAGATGAGCTGGGGGATGTCGTTCAGAAAACCCTGACATCCATCTCTTTTCTAAGTCTAGATCTGCAATGAAGACTGAGAGTAATTTTACATTTTTCTCTCCATCTTTGTCGGGAACAAGCCCATCTCTATTCTTCTGACAAAGGCAGAAGAGGAAAGACAGCTGGGAAACAGAGGGAGTTACGCAAGAGCCAGCCGAAGAAAAGCTATCTACGGTTTTTGCTGTGAAATAACAGATCCCTTTCACTCATGGCGGACTGATGTTAGTTTTTACAAGACGAGAAGCAAGGCTCCTGCCATAAAAATAAATACACGCTCATTTTTCTCTAGCCACTAATTACTGTAAAAACACATGTAAGTACTTTAGCCACATTTGCAGCCAGTTTTGTCAGCGGTTTTGCTCATGATATCAGTGTCATTCAGTGTCTGAAACCACACAACCAAGTCTATTGGAGATGACTCAGTGCTCTTCACTGCCTCTATAACTCATTAGCTTCATTAGCCTTGTAGCGCCAGTACTAACACTGAACTTCAGACATCAGGCATGTCTCAGCTGATTGACTTCATTTGTCGTGATGAGGAGAAATTGATTTAAAAGGATATTTCTGCTTTCAGTGTGTGAACGGTTAATGTACAGCCAGTAATGTTAAATAAAATATTCATAATTTCTATATGCACCCACTTGCTTCATAAGTATTCCTCACAAAAACTCTCCAAAACTCTAAACATATGAAAACACACACTCAAACATATAAAATATCTCTGTAAAATAATGGTAACCTAAAAAGTTGTCATGTGGTAACAAGCACCTTAACTACTATTATTCAATAGAAATAAATATTTTGAATGAAACAATGAAATGAAGTTCAGATAAACAACAGCAACATTTGAGATACGTTCCAACTACCAAAGTACTTGGCCAACCAAGCTAGTCTAGTGTAATTCAAAGTCAGAGGTTTAAGCATTTGCTGAATGATTTACTGGAATAAGTAAAAAAAATAAATAAATATGCAGCTGTGTAGCAACAAACCTGTTAGACCAACATTAGCCTCAAAGCAGTGGAATAATGAGTTCTAATTCTAAAATTCTAAAACTTTTAAGATTTAAGAAGTGATAGCAACACTTTACTGTAACATCTAGATAGGCCTTTTATGACAACTGAGATTAAACGTAAAATATTTACGTAGGCCTATTCCAAATGGGGTGGAACTGATTAAATGAGATATTATGTCTTTTATCAAACATAAATGTCAATTTAGATTTGTGTCTGTTGTCATAAAATCCCTTTGTAGGTGTAATGAATGCTACCCTACAGTAAAATCTTACTGAAAATATGGGTTTATTTCTAACTTTATTTTTAAGCAGTGCGTTAAGGGTTCATAATGGCAAATTATCATTATTTGATTACTATTCATGTCCTGTAGATTATTGGACTGCTTTGTCCACTAAAGGTGCTGTGTGCGATTTATTACACTTTCAGTTGACCTTTAAATTAGAACGGGGATCACCAACCTTTTGATACTGAAAGCTACTTCACAGGTACTGGGACATACGAAGGGCTACACAGAGTTTACTTAAACTTTGTCTATAATAAACATGCTTTAAATGCATATTCTTAGATACTGTCATTTTCAAATCTATATAAATGCAAATTTGATTAATGATGGTGACCCCTGACTATCAACACATACTTTCCCATTCTAAAAATAACACAATGCTCTTTTTAAAAATAAGACAAAACTCATTTAATAGTTAAATTGATCATTATCATAATGAACATGTACAAATATACATTCTACACCAAAATTCTGCACCAAATTCTACACACACTCGGAATACACACACAAAACCTACCAAATGAAGAAGTATGAATTTACGGGTGTCATTTTTTTTTTTTTATCGTAATTAGTGTGATCGTGAAAGAAATCGCTCTACTGTTCTGCACTGGTAATATCCAGTGTTCCTCGTGTGGATGTAGATTTTTGATCGGTTGATTGGGGCCAGAGTATTGATTGTTTACTAAATGGTTTTTAAAGTTTAAAGTGACCATTCTGTCATACGTGAACACACAACACACAGTGTAAATGATGTGAAATTATTTCTCTGCATTTAACACATTTAACCTATTTAACACATTTAACCCCTTTAACCCATTTAACTCATTTAACTCATTTAACCCATTTAACACATTTAACTCATTTAACTACTTTAAGCCATTTAACTCATTTACCTCATTTAACCCATTTAACACATTTAACACATTTAACTCATTTAACCCATTTAACACTTTTAACACATTTAACCCATTTACACATTTACCCCTTTTAACTCATTTAACTACTTTAACCCATTTCACTCATTTTACTCATTTAACCAATTTAACACATTTAACTCATTTAACACATTTAACTCATTTAACTCATTTAACCCATTTAACCCATTTAACACATTTAATTCATTTAACCCATATAACACATTTAACACATTTAACCCATTTAACTCATTTAACACATTTAACCAAATTAACTCATTTAACTACTTTAACCCATTTCACTCATTTAACTCATTTAACCCATTTAACACATTTAATTCATTTAACCCATTTAACTCACTTAACCCATTTAACCCATGCAACCCATTTAACCCATTCGCCAAGTGAGGCAGCAGGCAGTCAGGAACACAGTGCCTGGGAAGAGTGTCCGGATGGGACCATACTCAAGAAAACCTCAGAGGCGCCACTAGCAGT
Source organism: Alestes dentex (assembly GCA_037576975.1). Classification (NCBI taxonomy): domain Eukaryota; kingdom Metazoa; phylum Chordata; class Actinopteri; order Characiformes; family Alestidae; genus Alestes; species Alestes dentex. The sequence goes on from JBBIGA010048594.1 coordinate 12,404, forward strand.
CTAGTGGTTGAGTCACCTCTGTAAAGTTTTTCACAAACTTTTATTTGGCCATAAAATCAACCATTCTTTTATTACTGGAATTTGGCACCTCTTTTCCTACTGCAGTTTTTGAAATATTGGCATGGTTACAACATCAAAACATCTGTTAGTATCCGGTGTTGCTCGTGTGAATGTAGATTTTTAATCAGCTGATAAGAGGCCGAGTGCTGATCATTTACAAAAAACAATTTTTCTAGTCGAGCAACCTCTGTAATGTATGGAGAGAGAGAAAAAATGGTTGTGTCGCCTTAAAAATCTGTGAGTGAGAGAGATTCTGTGACGTCAGAGCTATGTGACAAAACGAGAACAATACTTCAGTCTTACGGAGTGAAAGACACAGCAGACGCATGAATAGACTTCAAGATGGTAAAGCTAAGGCCAGCCATTAAAAAGGCATGAGTCACTGTACGTTGTGAATTAATAAAAGATAATCAGAGTGCCGAGAGATGAGCTGTGGTATTGCATGAGGAGGTCTGGAGTGGCAGAGAAGTATGTTAGAGTGGTGCAGGACATGTATGAGAGCTGTGAGACAGCAGTGAGGTGTGCTGT
>JBBIGA010048723.1:0-12981 GCA_037576975.1 Alestes dentex
ATAGTACTTTTATCTTACTTTTATTTTACACTATTCTGGTGTCTTGTGTCGCTCTGTGTCTGTGTGATGTGGCAGTCTCCACATAAACAATTTTCTCCGGGATAAATAAAGTTTTCTGATTCTGATTCTGATTCTAAGTGGTTCCTATGATGTTCTAAGTGGTTCTTATGATGTTCTAAGTGGTTACTCAGTCCAAAAAAGGTTTGTGTTTAATAAAAAAACATATCTGATCACACTGGTATAATCAAACTGGTATAATTTTGATTCCATGCACTGCAATTTACTGCAGGGGACTCATTGTCTCTTACCAAGCTATTTATGGTTAAGCATGGCTGAAAGTAGCGTTAGCCATTCTTGCCTGAAAAAAGGTGAGAAAAGTGTGCAAGAGACAAATAGCTCAAGAGAATCAGAAAAATCTCTGTTCAGCACAAATTCGCTGGCTAAGTTAAACTGTCACACTACCACCTTTAACTGTCCTTCAGACAAAGTCTTTAGCCAGAAAAGTTAAGATATGGCCTCAATTCCGCTAACAGAGCTAGCTAGCTGCTTTGCTAACCGTCAGCAATAAAACAAGACTTTGTGGGCAAATTATAAAAAAAAAAAATACACAAACAGTTGGTGATAACACATTTGATTTTATAACTAACCTGAGCTTTAGTGTCTTGAAGTCTGTATATGAGCCTGCTGTATGTTTAGCTCCACTTGACTGACTTTTGTCACTTTAAATCCTACATACCTGACATAATGATGCTTGCTCTCCCATATAGTTAAGGCAACTCCCCCCACCTCTCTCACTTACAGAAATTATAGTGGTGCCTCGACCACACAATTTTTTAAATTAGCAATATTCAGCCCCTGATAAACCAAAAAATAAACTGAATACAAGAACAAGAGGTTGGTGTCTAAGGCACACCTCATTTATTTAAATGATCTTGAAGGATAAGCGGGTCCAGAAAACAGGTGGAATAAAAATAATAATCAGATTGCAATTGTAAAGTGTGATTGTGTGGTTGCTATAAATCCAGTGTTTAGAGATGCCAAAAAAAAAATTGTGTTAAAAATCTACCTGCAGCATTCAGAATTCAACCACTGCTGATTCTCTCCATTCAGTGCCCAGTGTTTTACTGCTACACCACCAAAGGGGTATCCATTCTCTGGCTCTTACTAAGCCATTTATGGTTAGGACAGTGGCATTAACTGGCTGATTATTTTTAATTAAATCACAGTAAGGTGCTACATGATGCTCACATTTAATACGATACTATTGTTCTTTGCTTAGAATTTTAGTTGTGTTATTATGCTGTAATATAACGGTTAAAATATCTTGCTGAAAACTGGTAAAATAAAATAAATTAATAAATAAATAAGTTTTGCTAGTGAGCCTACCTTTGGTCAAAATACAGCATTTTGGCTTCTTCCACCTTTCAGCCATAAGATGGCAGTAATGTCTGGGCAAAGGGAATCCTGCGGAAAGCAATGTTCTTAAATGTTCCTGCTCTACAAACATTTATTTGCTTTTACTTTCTAACTGATTGACTCTTTCATATCAATCCCACCTAATTGCTAACATAAAAAGGGGAGCAAAATATATCATACATGCCACATGTTATGTAAACAACAGGTGACAATTTATGTAAACTCAGTAGCACAGTGTGAGTCATTTTTTTTCTGATCCAATGGTTGCTGAAGGTCTCATAGTTCTATCGCTCTTCATCAGCGGCAGCAAAATGTGGTGTAGTTCTTTATTGTGTGTCTTTACTGTGAGTGTTGCATGTGTTACTGGTCTAATGAATACATATACACAAATCTTGCACACTATTTATGAGCCATGGCCACCACTACTGACTCAACTATTTGTTTATACCCTGATTTCCTGATGATCTGTATATAGTAACATTACACAGTGAATCTTCCACAAAGTTTTATCTTTTCAGTAAAACAAAGTTTATTTAAACACATCACATGAACCTTGACACTGAAAAAAAGGTTTCATTCATATTTATTTCAGCTCTCAAAATCTCGCGAATAAGCTGGTGAATGAGATGAGTTAGCATCAAAAATTGTTATCGTGGCAGTACTGCAGCCTCCAGGAATAGGTTGTTACCCAAAGATTTAAATAAATCCACATGATCTCAGTGTAATAGAGATGGAATGCACAAGAGCGCTCTGCCTGTTTCCAGAGACTGTGCAGTAGTCCTTTTGCAATCATCTAGCCAAACATGTACCAAGTTTTTGTTCCATATAATTTGCTGAAATTGTTCTTTAGACAGTTATGGTTGGCAAACAATTTAGAATAAACTGCACATCTCTGCCCTCAGAATGTGTTTCTTCAAAACCTTTGGAAATTATTGGCAAAAGGTGTTCTTTGGGAGGAATAGTCTTACTCTGGGGAATGTTCAAACTTTATTTTGGGGGTCCCCCATAGATTATCTACAGATACTTTAATGGTTAACAAACAATCTTGTGAAACTCTTGATCTCATCAGCAGGATTAGGGTTAGGTTTGGGATAAGGAACAATATCTAGTATTTTTGTCCCGTCACATGCAGTACTGGACACTACCACTGTTAGAAATTAATTATACTAAACCGATGTATATATTATAAGAGCAGTGATACCACAAATCCAATAAGTAGATCAAGTAAGGCATAGGAACAAGTTAGTTAAGTTGTGGTTACAACATGGGAATTATTAATTATTAATTATTAATTGGCTAATTCCCACAGCTTACTAAGCTTACCTGACAATATCTCCTTAAATATCTCATTCTAATGCCTCATCAAATTAATTATCTCGGTCTCATACGATTATCTCGTTCTCAAGTCATGGTCTTGCATTAGGATCCTATACCCAGTCCCAATAAAGTATTTTATTAAGAAAGGAAGTCACCAGGACACTTGTAAAAGCCACTGTTGCTTATTAACAAAAAGAATGGTTCACTTTTCTGTGCCCTTTTGCTTTCCATCAGTCCTGATGCAGTGTTATTGACCAGTTTAGCATGAGGCACAATCTCATCTCCTGCACAGACACAGAAATGGCCCAACACTTCACATTATGTTCAGCAACAAAAAGGGAAAGCTTGTGGTAAGTTTGTCTATACAGCAATTCAGCCAGAATTTTCATTTAAGGGGAAAATGCAAGTCAGCGGATTGTATTTTTGCTGCTGTTCGCTGTATTGCGCAAAGTGCACTTATGACAACTATATCCATTCAGCATATCAATATTTAATTTTTTATATTTTCAAGGACTATGGTGAGTACCATGCAAATTTAATGGTCAGTCCTCTGTTCTCATCTTCAAGCCTTTTCCTCACACAGTTTTGAATTTGTCCTTCAGGTTTTTAAATAATTCAACAGGGAAATGGATAAAAGATGTTTTAAAGCACAGAGGGCCGGGCATACAGAAGACTAATTCTATTGATTGCTCCAAGTAACAGTTTTGTGTATTCTTACTTAGGTCAGAGTGAGAGCAGGGAAGCTACAGTTACTGATCTTTCTGTTTGTGAGTTACTTTATGTAATTTCTACTGTTTTTCATGTTAGCTTGGAGATGCCACCACAAATTACATTAGTAGGAAACACTTAGAAAGTCACTGTGTTTGAACAGCTTAATTAAGTTACTGAGTATGTATGTTGTCTTGTTGTGAGCCCAATTAGATCAAGCCTATCAAATGTCCCTCCTTGAAGACATTTTTTTATCATCCATGTGGTTGTTGCTTTGACACGTACTTCTTACCTAAAATTTGCTATGAACCAAGTAGACCGCTTCATGTCCTCTTTCAGTAGGATAACGCACCCTGCTGCATTACAAAAAAATTGTTCAAGAATGTTTTGAGCAACCTTAATGTTGAACTGACCTCCAAATTCCCCAGATAACGATTTAACTGAGCATCTGTGGGATGTGCTGGACAATCCATGGAAGCTTCACCTTGCAACTTGCAGCACTTAAACTACTTGCTGCTAATCTCTTGGTACCAGAAACCACAGAAACCATCACAGGTCTGGTGAAGTCCATGCCTCAAAAGATCAGAGATTATTTGGTGGCACAAGGGGTCTTCATTTTTGTTAGGCAGGTTGTTAATGGTAATGTTATGGCTGATGAGCATATGCAAATGAGCTGGTATTTGTGACATCCCCTAAACAGTAAATCAAAATAAGCTGAAGTTTAGTTTCCATTTGCTATACTGAGTAAACAGTATGTTTTGAAAGCATGTTTACAAAATATATATTTTTTTAAAGTTTCAAAACCATTGTGCATATGTGGAAACTAAGCTGTCATTTCGAATGGACTGTTTTGTGATGGGCAAGAGGCTCCCAGGTTTGATTCTCTTTGTATGTTCATCCCGTGTCTCCCAATTAAAGACTGGTGATCTGTCCAGGGTGTTTCTCCACCTTTTGCTCTAAGATAGACACTATACTGTATGGGATAGACTCTGAGGACCATCTAGTAACACAGTTGTTTACTGCCAAGCAGCTGGACAAACCTACTGCTAAATAAATGGGTAACAAAAGGTCAGTAGAGACTGGGACCTACTTTTTTAACCCATCCAACCTACCCCTCTTATTCTAGGACACAGAACTGCAGCACATTGTGACACCGTCTGCCAGTCATGACCTATCAACTGAAGAACTGACGATTAAATCAAAACCCTATTTGCTAAGATTAGGATTTGTTTTTTGTTTTTTAAAATACACGCTGTGTTGCATTGCTAAGCATATTATTATGATGTGGTCAGTGTTTTTTTTAATGTAACATTTGGCATAAATCTTCTCGCATTCCCCCTTTAGTGAGCCATTGTGGTCTTGCCAGAAACTTATGTATGTAAGAAGATTAGATCAGTATAGTTTTGACACTTCTGATGAGTAAATATTAATGTTAGTGATATTAGCGTTAATAAATAAAAAAATTAATGACATTAGAGCCCCCAAGTGGCACAACTGTGTAAGTATTTTCCCTATTGAAAGTTTGAAATCTGGTGAGGCCACAGCCATTCGTTGCTTGGAATCCAAGAGCACGTTTTGCTTTGCCCTCTCTGGGTAGGTAGATCAGTTCTTCCTCCCCTATCACTAGCGTAATGTTAGCCAGCACAAACATATGTTAGCTAATGTAACAGAAGTGTTATCTAATGTAACAGCTCCAAGCATTTTGAGCTGCCCATTGTCCAGATGCAGTGGCTGGCTTCATGTGCTAGGATCCATGTCCTAGCCTTCACCCTACCATTTTTAATGGCAATGCATAATTGGAAGAATGGGGCATAACTTAATTTGGTAAAAATAAAAAACAAAGTATTCAAGTTAGACATAGGAAAGGTATAATAAATGTTAAGTTAAATCACATAACAGAATAGACAATAAATAATAAAAAAACAGACTGTCACACCCTGCCTCATCTGCCCTTCTCTACCATTTGTTTAACTGTGGGCCATGTAGCCTTTTGTTTAAATTCCTAACTCTTTCTCCTGCCCCTTCATCAACATATGCAGCTGTATCTTCTCTTTTCATCATTAGCTTCACATGAGTCGCATTTTCCCATCAAGGTTTAAAAGCCTATGGCTGTTCATCATCATGCTTAGTGTGACTCGGTGCTATGGGGCATGTCTCTCTTTCTCTCGTTCTCTCTCTCTCCCTCCGTTCTGTTCTTATTCCCATTCACTATCTCCGTTACTGCACAGTCATGATCACAGTCCCTGTTCTAGTTGTTATACTCCCAATGTGTCATGTTATCCCCAGTCTATTCTACAGTCTCAGTCCCCACTTCGGTCACCTTAGCACAGTCATCAGTCCTATTATAAATGATAAACGTTCAACTTGAAGAAATGTATATTTGCTGAGCTCCTGCACATATTTTCTGTTAATTATGGGATCTTAATCAGAGACTAAACCATACAGTATGTCCACCCTGTCATGGACATATACAATTCTGTTAAAATTTGTTTTCATTATAATAGGAACATAAAAATAGATTTTTTTCTGATAGGTATAATGTCCTTTTTTCCTAAATAGGGTTATTAATTTTCTTTTTAATTATGAAGAAATACAATATTCTGTGCAAACTATTCATTTCAAAGAAACTCTTACCATTCGCACATATATTTTTTTCAATTTTGAGAAAATATATTTGGTGATATTTGGATGCCATTTTCTATTTGCAGATTATTGCCCTAAACTTAGCTACAGGGCACATTTGATTATATATGCAAATATTTAACTGGATAAACTAATTAGATGATCAAAATATCAATATGACAGGTTGGACCAGTGCATGATAGGGTGGACCAGCACACGACAGGGTGGACACATAATCAAGTTGGGCAAAATATGAACATTTATTCAAAATGAATTTGCTCAAAATTTCATGTAAAAGGGTGCGTTGATTAAATTGTGTATAATCAATTTATTTTTAAGTGTAAAGAAGTAATGGTAAACCTAAACAAACTGTTTTAAAAAATCTTTAAAAACCTTTAACAGTCATGTAAACTCCAGAAACACACAAGACAGAAGCACACAATAGTTTCTGCATTAACATTTGATCTGAAAGGTCTTTAAACAGTCATGTAAACACTGAAGTCCAAGAGAGGAGAAAACAAGAAAAACATAAATTCTGACGAATGGATTTAACTCATTTTAACGACTCCTTTATATAATTCCAGGATGCTCTGTCTACTTGTACGGAGCGTTTATTGGCGGCTTGTGGCTCGGGAATAAGACAGATAATTTGTTGGTCCGCATACCACTTAATGTCTTCTCTTGGGCTGGGCCAGTAGAATTTATCAATGCCATTGCGGTTCATGCATTTAACCAAGATGTTTAACAGTTTACATGACTGTTAAAGGTTTTTTAAGATTTTTTAAAACAGTTTGTTTAGGTTTACCATTACTTCTTTACACTTAAAAATAAATTGATTATACACAATTTAATACCAGGATAGGCGTCATTGCCGTAGTTTACCACACACCATTCTCCAACGTGTTTAGCCTCAATCATTTCAGGGTGCCATCTGATTTCACTCATGCCATCAGATGCAGGGACATCTTCTTCAGTCATAGTTGACTCCTTTAACTGGTAACAGGGACAGTCCAACACACCTGCTTCTCTCTGGCAGAGACATGTGATGTCCCAGTATTTCAACTTGCCTGGTGACACACTTAGCACCAGATGCACCCTCATTGTTCCCTTTATTGGAGCGATGGCAGGTATCTGATGTGATGACAAGAGAGATACAATACTGAGAATTAAACACAATATATAAAGGTCCAGACTCTCAGACAAGTCTCATGGCACCCCTGACACCAAGGAGCTTCGACACACACCCCTCCCATGTTTCCTGTTACACACACACACACACACACACACACACACACACACACACACACACACACACACACAAGGAGACATTCTTGCAATTTCCAGAGAGCAAAAGACATTTTCTTGTTCCTTTTTTTCTGTTACTTAAATTGGTGTTTTCTTTGATAACTACCCTGTGTAACTCCAAAGTTAATTCTTTCTAGTAATTAGCAAATAATCTTCATAATCAAAAAGATGTTGTTTAAATAAGAAATCCATAATCCTAAAGTTTGTGAATATTCATGTTGGGTCTTAAAATAATCCTCAGTGAGAACTGGGGATATTTATAATATCCATTTGACTAAAAACCTTGACCTCAGTGAACCAGAGACGATATTCTTACTTCAGCTAAATTTGGTTTAAGCAAGGTCGTAAATTAAACTCTGGCAGCCACAGGCCAGCCACAGAGTTAGACAAAGAAGGCAGAGATTCTGGTTGAACAAAGAAGACAGAGATTTCATCCATTTTAACCCAAAAGCTTACAGGTACGAGACTGAGAATGAGTAACTTTTATCATGATGTTCATGCGTTTCTGAAGTTGTTTGAGGAAGTATGGTGGATTAGAGTGTATCTGTGAATTAGTCCATAATCTGTGAAATGCTGTTGAAAATATCACTCGTTTGGGCTCTTTGTAAAGCACTGTTCACCACTAACCCAAAATTACAAGTTTCAATTTTTTACCTTACTCAAATTTAGTTAGTATTATTTATTTGTAATTTCAAGTTTTATATCCCTTGTAGTTATATTTTGATACTCTATAAATGCACCATGGGGGGCTTGGGGTGAAACGGCATTTCGATACACTGTATACTGTGTATATTGTTTTACTGACAATAAAAAATTGAATTACAAATTGTGAACTGTTCGGAAGTTATGAAACTTTTCTATCAGGAGTTTCTGTAAATTTCAATGGGTCATAAAAGGGGGTTCTCCCTTTTGCTCTGAGGGTCCCAAAGGGCCTTTGCTGATTGGCCAAGCTGTGAAAGGTGGGGGCAGTCCCCCCCCTTTCTTCTGAAGCATAAAAGGCCTTAGCCAAAGAACACTGTGAGCGGAAAAAAGCAGAAGAGCAGCATCGAGCAGAAAGGTGAGCAGAGGAGACCAGATTGGAGCAGAAAGGCTGAGCAGCACCTGAAGCCGAGAAGAAACTCCGGTCTGAAGAACAGAAGAAAAGCCAGACCAGAACAAGCCTTCCAGACCAGCCCTCTGCTCCACTGCTTCATTTACCCTGAACTCTTCCACTGCTTCAAGAACTCTGAACTCTTCCAAAGCTCAAGACCTCTGAAACTTCAAGGAGTTCAAGCTGCATCCAATCTTTTTGGAACTCTGCTTCATCACCTCTGAGCCTTCAACGAACTCAAGCCAATCTGCCTCCACAAAGCCATCACCTCTGAGCCCTGGATCATTGCTGAAACTGACCTCAACTCTCCTGAGACCCCAAATCAGTGAATAAGTATAATGGTTACGTCCTCATTTTGATAACTTTGGTGCGAAGGGCAATAGTATGTGTACTTCTGATTAACTGGGTTGTGTTGTTTCACAAAGCTGCTGTTCAGAGACTTTCAGAAACTTGCCGTAAGCTTAGTAATACCGTCATCCCATCACTACTCACATTTATCTATTCTGTGTTTGTATGTTTTGTGTTTGTCTAGTGTGGAATAAAAAATGTTGTCTTAGCATGACCAGTGATTCAGTTTCTTGTTCAAATAAGGTGAAGTCACTTCTCAGCGTGATTCCTTTGTTACCTGAAGCTCATTAGAATAATACTCATTAGCTAATACCCCTTTTCAGTAACCTCTTTCCTAAAAGCATAGCTCTCCTTAACTGCACAATTAAGAAGAGTTTAAAGGGTTAATTTCTGTACTCCGGCTGAAATATTTCGCTGGCCGAGTATTTTGTGCTGGACTCCTTAATAAACCCTGCTTGATAGGAAACCCCTAAATAAATAATCAATTATTAACTGACTATTTATTAATCAATTATAAATATACGGGTGAATCAGCCTAAACTGATTCTGGTGGAGAATATTAAAATTAACCAAAATTTGTAATCTAAATTACAAAATCCCCTACAGATTTCCCCTTGTTTTAAGCACACAGCCAATGGGGTAATTTGTGTTTTTGTCTTTGTATTCTGTTAATAAGCCATTTTCCATGTGTTGTAAGTATGCTTTTCAAGGGAATTACAATGTATAAAAAGCATGTGTGTGTGTGTGGGTGTGTGTGTGTGTATCGTTGTAGTAAGGTGCATTAAGGTTTTTTGCTTACCTCTTATTTGGAGTCAATTATATCTTCACTAACAAAGAACAACTCCACTGAAGTGGTGATAGATTTGAGCTTTGTGTAAAGGACCTGTGCATTTGGGATGTCATGACTATTTCTGATGGCCCTGTTTGCCGATCATTTCAGGGCTCCTCCTACACCATCTGGTGCCCCCTTCCCATGCCCCACTTCGAAAAAATTCCAGTTAACACTTTGGAAACCCAGACAGTATGGTTCTGTACAGAGAAGGTAGAAATTTCCCTTCTGACGATATTGGGTAGCAGGCCCATCACTGAAAAAGTGACGTTTTTTAATTTCTGGGAACTTTCTCTGTACCATGTCCAGAACAGGAACAAGATGGGCCCAAATGCCTACTGGGTCATGACGTCTGCTGGGTGAGACTGAGCAAGCGGTGACTGCTCTCCAGCAGTGTAAAGGACTCCTGTCTGAAGAGTAGCCTGCTGGTGGGATCCCCCAAAATGGACAGATTGTATCTCTTCTGCATATTTGCACACATAATTTTCGCTGAGACCAATGTGCAGCATGCATTCATCTCTTTTAAGAGTTTCCCTGATCTGCCTGTAGGCCGAATATTGCCATCTTAAAAAGATGCTGCTTAAATCAGATGAGTCTGTCTTGGAATTTGTCCACGAGGTCAGATTCGGATACCAGATCTCTCTTGACTGTAATCACAGTAGTTTTTTCATTATTATTGATCTTTTCTGTGGTCCACTGGGGCACACAAACCTCTTCCACCCCAGGTTGTTTAAGTTTTGAGACTGCACTTAGGAGGCAATTCCTACACTCACTGTATGCACATGCTTTTTCTTTTTCATTACACATGAGTCAGCGATGTCTTCAGTGCTTTTGGTAGAGAGTATTCCACAACTGTGGAGAACATTGGCAATCAATTGGCATATTTTCATGTGTTTTACACAAACGTGTTGCGGTCAGCATCAGACGGTGTAACAACCCAGAATGGCCTAAGCCTGCAAAAAGTTGCATATGACAGTGGACCATACCCCTCAGACAAACACTTCTATGCAGATTTTTGTGCGTGTCCGTCAGAAGTCTTTTTTGCATTTTCTGCTTTTGCCGTGTGATTGTTTTGAGCCTGGTGTCATGCGGCTGACATCATCACACAGGAAAAATAATCTCACTCCCCTCTCCGAAGATTTCCAGCTTCCTCTTCTTTTTTGACTTTTGAGAAGATCCTCTTCCAAATCTGTATGTCTCTTTTTGGAAAAGCCAAATGAGTTTTGAAATAACCTTTGATATCTATATATTTTTTTATGTTTCCAGAGACCACCCTGGCAATCAAACGGTTTCTCCCTCTCATTTTTGGTCTACTTGTATTTTCTTTTAATGTTTTCCACCAGGGTGGTGTGAAACAGCAAAGTGTGCTTGACCAGGGGCTCTAAATTTTGTCACATTATCAGTTTTCTTGCTTTTGAATGTGGAGATGCAGTTTTTTCTTCTCTAATTCTTTGATATTTTTTCTTGTATTTTTCTGATAGTCTCTTCTCTTTTGCCAGTTTAATTCTTTTATGTCCTTCAAGAGTGCTCTCTTCTTTCTTTCCTGCATCCTTGTAGGTGTTGCCTAAAATAAATACAGTACATTATCATCAGATTTGTAAGGCAATCACGCCTCAAACCTGAACATAACATACTACCATTTCATGATCTGTGACATTTTATATTGTTTCAGGGAATCTAACTTTCAATGTGCGTTGAGGTAGCCAAGTATTACCGCTGCAAAATATAATTCCAGCTGAATTTCTATGTATATGTATCAAGCTTTCACAGGGACCTATTTTCTACATAAAATACATTGGTGAATATACTTAGTAATTAATGTTTCATTTATATATTTCCATCCTACATTAAGCCTAACCTTGAGGGCCCTGGCTGTGGAGGACTTTCTAGAGTTGGGGGAGGAGTCTGAAGCTCCGTAACTGTTAGTGCTATAGCTCTGGCAGCTCTCTTTGCCTCTCTCCATTTCTTCCTTTTAGATCACATTGCTTTCTCAGTGAGTTCACTTATTCCCTTCTTCTTCCCTGTCTCTCTATCTTGCTTCCATCGCTCCCTTTCTTTCAGAAGGTACACTTCTCTTCTCTCTGAATTTGCATTCCGGTGTTCTCTATAACACCATGCAATTTCTGCTGCACTCAGAGGCATGTCCTGAATGAAGGCGAATTCTGTGATTACATGCAACTGTATGAAATGAATACTTAATAACTATAAATCATGGCAGGGTGGACATTTTGAGTTAGCAGTTAGCATTTCAGGTCACTACGAACTGTCATTAGCTAACTAGCTAGTCTGTTGTTGAAAATAATTTTATGTAATTAAACTTCCATATTTTGAAAATTTTGTACACTGATCACGTCCTCATATATTATGCTGATAGGGTGGACATGGTAAGCGTGGGTAGAGCAAGTAAACACAACTTATACCTAGAAAATAGGTCTATGGACCTTTTTCACGAAAACCGGAAATATGTAATCGTAGGGTAAACTTAGTTCCAGTCAAGCATCAATGCATTAGAAAACCCGGGAGAGAAAATGGAGCAGAGAATGTATACAACCTCTCTGACAAATTTGCCCAAAATTACATTTGCGGATGTTGCTAAACTCGTGGAGGAAAACTCCTTCATGAGAAAGAGTAAACTTGATAAAGGCTACAAATTCTTCCATGAAGAATTTGTCCATAACTATCAAGGTAAGTATGTCATGTCCCTGCACGACTAGGAGTGCATGTTGTGTTGTGTTGTATGTCTGGTGAATGTATTTCTTTTGTCGTTTGGGTTTCTCTTTTCTTTTTTTTTTCTTTTTCTTTCTTCTCATTATTTTTGTTCAGGCAGTGCCCCGGACAGCTTCAGTGGCCACGTGGCCTGCCTTGGGACGATCGGTTGGCCAGCTCTGGGGTGATGAGCTGGGAAAGGTGGTGTTTGGGGCCTTTAAAAGACATGTGGCTGCTGTTGGGAGGCATGCTTGCTCGGGGGAAGAAACCATGCTGGCTTTTCATCCGACGGACAGGAGTGGACTGGGCACAAGCTGCGTGAGGGGCTTGGAGAGAAGGTAGATAGGATCCCGTTGAGCAGGGGTGAGCGCTCACCTCTGAGTCCGGGGCGCTACCAGACTGGGCCAGCAGTAGCAGGGCGGCTAGTTGTTAGCCGCTAGCTCTTTGTTGCTGCCCGTCCTGTTTGGCTGTGTGTAGGGGTCAGAGGACGCGAGTGGCGTGGAGACCAGTGCACCGGCAGAGGGAGGAGCGGAGCGCCAGCAGAGAGGAACCGAGGCCCAGACCCCCCCCCCTGCACTCTCAACCCACTTAAAGGGAAGTGACTTTGGCTAGCTGGGTGTGTGTTAGCCTCTGGGGTCGG
>JBBIGA010048752.1:0-12980 GCA_037576975.1 Alestes dentex
GGAGGAGCTGAAACTCTGTGTTGCTCAGCGCCAGCCCCGGAACCTGACAGATCTAGAGGAGATCTGTGTGGAGGAGTAGGCCAAAATCCCTGTTGCAGTGTGTGCAGACCTGGTCAAGAACTACGGGAAATGTTTGACCTCTGTAACTGCAAACAAAGGCTTCTGTACCAAATATTAACACTGGTTTTTCTCAGGTGAATCAAATACTTACGTGCAGCAGTGCGATACAAATAAATTCGTTACAAATCATACAATGTGATTTCCTGAATTTTTTTTTACATTCTGTCTCTCACAATGGGAATGCACCTACAGTGTGAATTTCAGACCCCTACATGATTTCTAAGTGGGAGAACTTGCAAAATCGCAGGGTGTTCAAATACTTATGTTCCTCACTGTACAGTGAAAAAATGCATTGTTGTGATGCCTAAAAATTTGTACAGTGTAAACCCAAAATATGCCCCCAAATATACCAAATATATTTGGTATGCGCTGTCGTTTTCTTTCATATAAGCAGGATAAATACTGTAGGAAATTAATTTAATTTACAATAATAAAAGAACAACAAAATTCTGGATTGCAGCTGCGTCAGCCAGTCAGCAGCAAGAAGAAATAAATAACGGTCTCGGATTAGCTACTTTCAAACCTCCCGCCTCTGAGTACAGTGGTATTTCAACATCCCAAGACACACTTTCTCTGTGTTCTCTGGGCAGTATCAAACAATGTATAGTTATTTTCTATATGGAGATGTAGCTGAATTTATGTTAATATTTATTTTACAAAAATTTAATAATTTAGCACTAAAATGCATGAAAAAATGATATATTGCCATGAAAAAGCTGTGACATCCGGGCCTCATCCTCCACGCCCTCTTGCTGGGTTGTTTATGTTTGGGTGCGGTACTTCGCAACCCAGCACGAGGACAAGGGGGTGTGGTGGACGAGGTCCGAACGTCACTAAAGCTAAAAAATGCGGAGGATATCTGCAGTTTTTGCGTTAGTGCGGGGGTTTCAGCGAACAATTATTAGTTTGGTTCTCAGGAAAAATCCGCGATGGACTGAAACTGTGACTGCTGATCCGCGTGCAAGTTGGGGGATACTGCACACACACCCACACAGGTATGCAATGGAGTGACAGGCCATTGAAAAAAAACAGTAATAATGCACCTGAAAAACTGCACATTATTAATTGCACAAGAGAAAGAGAGAGAGACACACAGAGAAAGAGAGAGAAAATTGGAGAGAAAGAGAGAGAACCAGAGAGAGAGAACGAGAAAGCTCATCATCAGCATTCTTCCAACCTTGAAGAACAGATAACTGCAAAAGTAAGTGTCATTAGTGGTTTGACACTGTTTTTTTTTTATTTATTTATTTTTTATAAAAACCGACAAAAGTGCACACAAATACAGCATCCAGGTGGCTGCTACGGCTATTTTTAACTATGCAACCTACACTACCAGTCAAATGTTTTTGCACAGAGGTTTTCTTTATTTGCATGCCACTCACCAAATATTTACTAAAGATAAACTCAATATTCTATGCTAGCAAATACATTTACAATATGTTGAGTTCCTTCATTAGCCAGGAAATGTAATTTTTATACATAATTTTTATTCAAACAGCCACTTAATGTAAAGTGGATCAGCAGACAGATGTTAGATATTTAACAAGCTATTGATGAAACAGTTAATTAGTACATTTAAAGTTTGAGACAGTCTAGAATTTGACTCTGCATCACCACACAACCAGTTGTCAGACCTAGCATGTCAGACCTGCACTGTTACATATTAGTTCATCTTACGAAGGAAACTGGTTTTATTTGACATATTGTCATTTATAGTTGTTCACTCAACAACTTTCCAATGTTTAGCAAGAATGCAGATCATGAAATGCATGGATTAGTGGCAAAAATCTGTTTTGTGCCATTTGATTGGTGCTGTACATTAGACCATATTTTATAGATCACATACAGAATCAGAAACCACATAATCAAGTCTGAGTTCACTTAACATGTCAACATGGTTTAATTCCACTTTTCGTGCATTTTAATGTACAAAGTACAAATCAAACAGCTTGTCTTTTTCCAAATGTAGCTGCCAATTCTTACAAACACTTTACTGCAGCTGTCTCTTCTCAGCTGTGTACACTGGACGCCACACAACCACTGGTAACCCAGAGTCAACTTCTGTCACTCCATGATACTTGTAATCTTGTGGGGGCATTAATCATGCTATTTGTACTTTTTGTAATATCAGTGTATTATCACAAACTTAATACCACTGTCCAAGAGAAAACAGCTTTTAGGTATCATATTCTTAGGTGCCTAAGACATTTACACAGTATTGAAAGTCTACACTCCCACTTAAAGTCCAGACTTTTTCATAGTTGTTCCCAGACGTCCTTGTTATAGGATCATATCTGGCCCTGCGAGGATAGTGAAAAATCTGGCCTTGCAAGGCTTCTGAAAAGCTGGAGGAGTTGGTGTTCAAAAGTATTCACACCTCTACTCCTCCGGCTTTTCTTCTGAAAAGGAGTAGGAGTGTGGATATTTTTGAACAACTTCTGTATCTGCCCAAACCTCAAAACCCCTTTACCTGTGGAAGCTCCTCTTGCTTGGAAACGCAAGAGTCCAGTAGAGTGTCAAGCTCATCTCCCATTAGCTCACAGTCTCCCAGCGGTTCTGAGACAGGAACCGACAGAGATACGTCCAGGGAGTCAAGTACTGCTGTCCCAGACACCAGCGCGTTTTCACAGGCATCACTCACAGGAACTGGAGCAGGCAGCACAGGAGAAGCACACTCAGGCAAACCACCTGAGATTTAAAGTAAAAAACAGTTAACCAACCAAAAACCAAAAATAATCAGCCAACACAAGCCTAGAGCAGAAACATTTATTTATCTGATTTAGACCTAGATCTATGAGTTATGTTGCTTACAAACACTTGAAGCCAATAGCCAAATCTTTTCTGTAAAAACAGATATATCACCAAAACTCCCAATTCACTCAAACCACTTGCAGTTCCTCATTAAGGTGGTGTAGACTCGTGGATATCGTTTAGGATGCAGTGTGACTAACACAACCTGTCAAAAGTTTTGGAGATTTTCTACATTTGCATCTTACTCACTTAATATTTACTAAAAACACACTTATTAGTCTTTGCTAACGAACACATTTATAGTATGTTCACGATTTAAATGCCTTTTTTAGCCAGAAAAATACAAATTATATTCATCACCACTGATCTACGCAAAAGCCACCTAACATAAATATAATTATAATGTGGATCACCAGACAACTGTCAGGTATTTAATGAGCTATTAAGTAATGAAATAGTTAACTAGTGCATTTAAAGTTAAAGGACAGTCTAGAATTTGACTCTGCATCACCACACAACCAGTATAGGATGTCAGACATTCTTTCATTTTATAAAAGAAACTTGTTCTATTTGACATATTTCACTTATAGTTGTTCACCAAAAATAAAAAAAACATGCATGGTTGTGGTAAAAACCAATGTTTTTGACTGGTAATGTATAAAAATAAACAGCACAACAGTGTAGCCAAAAAGCCAGATGCTATATACGTTTTGGTATTTTTACAGTTCTAGCATTCTAGTGTGTGTTAGCCTTGTAGCTCCAGTTCTAAACTAAAGAAGCAAACATGTCTTAGCCAAATGAACAGTGTTTTTTTGCTGAAAGGCTAACTCTGCATGATCATTTCAAATCAGAAACCGGACTTAAAAAATGGACATACCTGCATCACCACACAATGTATTCAGCCCATTGGACATCTGTGTGAGAGAGAGAGAGAGAAAGAAATGGGAGAGAAAGCAAAGAGAGAGAAAGCACAGAGAGAGAGACAGAGACAGAGGAGAGAAGGAAAGTGGGTAGAGAGAGAGAAAAGAGTGAAAAAGGAGATGGGGGAAAGGAGAGAACATAATAACTTAAAAAAAACAAAGTGAGATACACACTCCCATTCTGAAGTCAAGATTTCAGGAACAACTGATAATTATCCAGTTTTCTGCATTATTTTCAATATTCATTTTTCAGCATATGAATATTAATTTTATTCTTTTCACAATGAAAAGAATTTGTGACATATCGCAACATAAAGAGAAATAAAAAATAGAAACAAAAAAACCTCACCGGCTCTAAAGAAGGTAGACTGTGTCCACTGTCATCAGCTGCTGTCTGTCAGCACATCAGGAAACAAAGGGTCAGACCACACATCTTGCGCACTAAACTCAACTACATGAAGATTGCACACCTCCTTGTGAATGGGCTCCTCTTTATTTTACAGTTGATAATAAAAATAAAAATCTATAAAATAATACATGACCTCATGCAGTGATCAGAAATTAGGTAAATCCAATCCATTTTCCTTTTTGCTTTTTAATTGAGGCACAATAAAGCACAGTCAATCAGAACCCAAGCAAAAAAAGAGAGGTTAGAAAATGGCGATATGAAAATGAAGTATGACTTGTGTAAACCTACACTAATGTAATAAGTGGACAAGAAAAATAAAATAGCACACTGGCCCGTTAGGAAACAGCACTAAGTGGACAATAACACAACAATGGATACAGCACCCTTACTGACCTGCACACCCACGTAGGCTTTGCGGGTTTTCAGGTCCAGTTTGCTTGCTAACTCCTGAGCCAGTTCAATCACTTTCTTATCCTAATGAACACACAAGGTAAAGGACACACTCAGAGTTACACAGCAGCAAAAATGTTGGAAATGCACAAATGGAATAAACTCTACTGACATTAAATTTGCATGCTGGTCGGGTTAAATATAATAACCCTTAGAACTAAAACTGGTGTTTGCTCTCCTACACACTCGCCGTTTGCTTCTCTTTCACTCTGCGTTAATGCCGTTTGGATGCTCTCTGGACCCCCCCTCCCTTTGTGGGTTTTCCCCACCCACTTTTCCTGGGTTCAAAGATCTTGTGTTTTTCTATTTGCTTTTAAAATAAAAGAAATTTGGGCATTCTTGTTCTTTATGGGCAAGCAGCAAATGTCAATTGCATGATCATTTCATTATCAAAAGTATTGTAAACATATCTGTAAAGGTGTTTACCTGTGGTGAAGCGAGCAGGCTGGTGCTGCACTCGTAAGCCTCTTTAAGTCTGCCCAGTTCTTTTAGACACACAGTCTTTCGGTATAGCGCCCTTCCACTGTCCTTACACACACTCAACGCACTGTCACAGTCCCTCAAGGCACAGCCAAACTCACCCTGAGAGACAAACACACACACACACACACACACACACACACACACACACACACACACAAGGAGTCAAACAAACTGAAAAAACATAGGAACTAGGGCTGAACAATATATTGTCTGCTATACTGATATCAGAAAAAGGTGTGATTTGCAAATGAGCTTCTAACCAAGGTTGTGGAAAAACATCTTAATCAATCAATTGACGGAGAGAAGACACTTGCTTCCATCACTAATTAAGAAACAAGCTCTGTGTAATGGACAATTAGAGCCACAGATGCTTTATGTTTCTTGACCTTTGTCTGACCGCCAAAGATGACTTAAGGTGACTTCAAGAAGGGAAGGTGCTGACATTCTATATATTAGACGGACAGATGTTTGTGGAACATACATCCTCAGATAAGGAGTTGTTTTTTTACTGTGTGCGCTAGAGTGATAACTATAAAAGAGCTTATTTTCCATATATGAACTGTATGGATGGAGGGAGTGAACATTTACATTTACGGCATTTGGCAGATACCCTTATCCAGAGAGACTTACAATTATTATTTACAGGGACAGTGCCCTGGAGCAACTCAGGGTTAAGTGTCTTGCTCAAGAACACATGGTAGAAAGTGGGGTTTGAACCTGCGTTGGTCATCAGTTTCACAGGCAAGTGTTTTACCCACAAGGCTAAAAGTACCATTTGAAAAAGTATTTACAAATTCTAAGCCTTTTTAATTCCAGAAATGTGACGATATGGGCCCATTAATATTTTGAAAAGCATCACAATCACAAACTGTAGCAGTAAAATTGAAATACTGTTATTATTATTATAGCTATTATCATTATATTACTATAGCTTTGGAACTTGGAGCCTAGAAATCATGAAACAACGAAACTAATCTCAAAATAGTCTCAGTTTCTCATATCTTGTCACCTGTTCAGTGGTATTTCCCTGTTTTCAAGATCTGTGGGAGCCTTGACAGCCCCTGAACCCAAACCAGCCACCACAGCCAGACAAGACACTGTTATTTTTACAGGTGTGAGAAAACTCACCATGTTATGGAGTGCTGCAGCTCGGTTCACGTACAGACTCTCAAGCAGTGCTGTGGGGACCTCCAGTCCTTCAGCCTGAGCGTAACGAGCTACACTAATGCCCTCACTAAAGTGACTGCGGGACAGTGTCCACTCCCCTTCACGAAACGTTGCATTGCCCTCATCCAATAGGTTACACACCAGCTGCATCAGGAAGCCCTGAAAGGTGGGAGGAGGAAAACAGTGAGAAAGGGAGGAGAGGAGCAACCTTCTATTCGAGGACGCTAACAGCAGGTACTGTAGAACTGAATATTAGCTGTATTGTATCACAGATATAGTAGGGCGTAGTATGATGATCCATATGTTGATGTGCTTGTTACAATCTGATCATATAGGTTCACATTTTAGAGGAAACTGAACCCGACCAAAGCACATCCAGATGTGATCCAGTCACAAACCACATGTTTCTGCGACGTGTAAACAGGCTACGTGCAAAAATACAAACTCCACCTCATAGCCATCTGGGTCAGGGAAAGGCAGTGACGATCTGAAAACACAGAACACAACAAATAACCACACAAGCAAACACAAAAGCCAGGACAACGGTTGGCAGACCATTACATTAAGTGTGCAGTGCAGGAATAATGGCTCCCTTACTGGATGAAGGCCAAAGCCCTCTGAATCTCCTCCTTGCGCTTCTGTCTCTCCATGTTCATGGCAGCTCATCAGGCGAAAGCCAGGTTCCTGCAAGAACCTGAGAGAGAAAATAAATTTTGCAATAAAGGAGCCCGCAGTATTATAATAAAGAAGTCCCACTGTTACAAAGTCGCCATACAGTTAAAAAAAAAACAAAAAAAACACAGAACTATATCATAGAGTGAGCACATTAAAAACAGTGTGCCAGGTTTAAATAAGTCCATCTGATCCAGGCCAGGAGAGTATGAACTGTGATGGTGAAGATGACATGCTTGACATACAGTGAAACAAAAACTAAATCCACTTGTGCTGCTTTAATGAAGTGGGAACTGATTAAACACTCTAATCATTTTGGGTCCGAAAAACAAATGTTAACAAAACAACAATTAAAGCTCCAAAGACGAGATACAGTATTTCCTCTCCGGAACACCAGCAGTCAGTCACACACACACAGCAAAGTAGCGTTAAGGATTAGCTCTACAGGCTGACAGAACATCGTTAAACAACACAGGCCCCACGTAGCAGCTGATGGACATTAGGCAGGAGTGATGAGAGGTGAAGTTGTGGTGATCAGATGTTTTAAAGGTGAGAAAACCCAGAACAGACTGAAAGCCACGGAAACAAAACTTCCCAGCTAAGCTAACCAGGAGGGCTTCCGCTGAGATTTACACGCTAAACAGCACGACTCCGGACTCACCCGATCTACAGACACGTCAAAGTGAAGATGGGAACCTTACAGTGCGGATACTTATAATGTTTAACATAAAAAAAAAACTAAAAGTGAGGGTTTTGTGCTCCTGTCCGAAGGCTGACTATGCGGAACATGTGTGGGTCCTGCGGGTGGACAGAGGCGGCCGCCCGGTCCTAAAACCCGCCGGATCACGACGGAAATCACACTGATTTTACACAGTCTTACAAAAAGCAGAATGGTCTGTAAACGATATTCCCTAAATTAGGAAACCAGAAGCAACATACAGCACTATTACAGGGAACATAAATTACCACTAATCATTATTCACTACATATTCAGGCCTCTATAAAGAACATAACTAGCGTAATCCATATTCCCTACATTAAACATACATGACACTATTATAGGGAACAGAAATGCCCTTAATCAATATTCACTACATTAAAAATCAGGATAAATATTCAGGACACTATAATAAGGAACATCTAATTCATATCGCCTACATTAAAAATCAGGAGCACACTTTTACAGGGATCAGAAATGGTCAATAATCAGTTTTCCCTACATTAAAAATTAGGACCACTATTCAGGACATTAAAATAAAGAACAAAACTAGACCCTAATCCATTTCCCTACATTACAAATCAGTAGTAACATACAGGACATGATTATGTGTAACAGAAATGCCCCTAATCAGTTTTTTTATTATTATTTAAGGAGCAACATATAGTAGATTTTATAGGGAAATAGCCTGTAATCAGTATAATCTACATTAAAAATCAAGACCAATATTCAGGACATTACAATGAACAGAAGAATCCTCTAATCCATATTGCCAACATTAAAAATAAGGAGGAACATAGCGGACACTATTATAGGGAACAGAAATTATCTTTAACAGTGATGTTGATACTCCAGGGCATCAAAGGCTACAGTCTTGAATGTTTCATGGACAGCCCCCAAAATAATAATCAAAAATGGTCAGAAGCCTCAGATCTATTAATAATCATCTGTCATTCCAGATTTTTATTAGAGAATAAACACCTAATTTACAATCCAGCCACTAACTGCTGACAAATTGAAGTTATAGCTTTAAACAAAGAATGAAGATCTTAAGGACACCTCAGGTCCCAACTCAGTATTGCCCACATTAGAAAATAGGGGGCACTATATAAGCCACTGTTTCTATTGATATTACTGTTACAACTAGTACTATTACAAGTACTATTACTACTGCTATTACTACTATGAATAAAACTATATAACCTATTGTGACACACTGCACTGTATGATCAGATGGCAGATTCTATAAAGTGTACATGCTGCAGTGTCTGGCATAACTTGCCCACTCTTTAAAGCAATAGTTCTTCTAACCTCATTAGTAGGCCAGCATAGTACTCTTGAAACCATAACACAGTCTAAAAGACCCTTTTACAGTGTGTGACTGTACAAAAGAATAACAGCAGATGGCTGAAATGTGTCTGAAATGTAGACACACTGGGTAAATGTACCCTGTCCTGTATTACACCCAGGCAAAATCTCTAACAGTGTGTCAGCATTAGGCACCAAAATGCATCTTAAAACTGATATTTCAATATTTTAAATGTTTTAGTATTTAAATACCTAAATGCTAGTGTTCATACTATGTTGTTGATAGCACAGCTGAATCAAAACGGATTAGTCGCTAGACTGGCCAGTACTGGAGTTTCACACCCCAAAAGAACTACAAATCCCATGAAGCACCTCGGGCAGTTTGAACCGCGACGACGTCATTTGGATGAGCGGGACGAAACCGGGCTCAAGTCTCGTCGCTTCTTAAATCAGTCCTGAAAATCTACTTAAAACACTCACACAGGTAAACATGGTTATTGTTATGTGGGTGTATTTGTGTGTGCAGGTGGATAGAGAGGCTGGGGCGGTGTGAGCTGCTTAAAGCTGCTGTTCTCCAGTCCTCTGCAGCCACAGCAGCAGGAACATGCTGGTTCTCCCTAAACTGAGCCAAATATCTGAGTTTCATCACTTTATCCACTCCTGCCTTCACTTTTCTCACTGCAAAGACCGTTAAATACTGCTCGTATTGAACAGAGGTGTGTGGGAGCTGATTCTGGCCTCAGCTTTATTACTGAATTTATGACTGGAGTTACACGATATGGACAGAATCTCATTATTGATATTTCACTGCTACATGTTAGAATGCCTTTAAATGTGTTAAAGGGCCCGTATCATTACTTTTTAAGAATAAAGGGTTAAAGTATATAAATATTCTCTGCCCCATCCACACAGTACATAAATGGTCAAATCAGTTTTTGTGATGTCACAAAACCCACATTTTCCATATGGCGCCTTATTCAGCCTATAGCAGTTTAGCCCCGTCTATTCATGCTGAAGTTCTAAGAAGTGTTTCAGCACCAGGCTGTGCTGTGAATGAGCTGTGATACAGCCAATCAGAAAAGAGATCGGTCAGACCTGTCAGCCTCAAAGGTATAGTAACAAAAACAGCCTGTTTAATTCTGTGGTTGGAAAATGGTCATGTAAGAATGAATCATGAAGTTGGTTGATAAACAAACCCATCAAATGTTAGGGGGGAAATGAAATTAAAGGAAAATGTAGAATATGCACCCTTTAAAACCACCCCAGCCTTTATAATGCCTTTAGTGGTTAAAGATTGGCCAAAATACACTTTTGTTAGATTACATGAAGACCTTGATTCCTCAGAACACCCAGTAACTCACCCTGTCAGCTCATTTGCATATTGCAGCCTTCTGTGATATCAGTTTTCTGACAGAGTGAGTTGCTGGGTGTTCTGATGAACCGAGGTCTTTATGTAATCTGACAAAAGTCTAATTTTCAACCATTAAAGGTGCTGGTGAATTGGTGCTTGAATGGGTGAGGCTAAACTGCTGTAGTCAGAATAAGGTGGTGTATTTTTTTGACATCACAAAAACAATTATTTGAAAATAGGCCGTTTTTATAGCTTATTTTCCATTTATGGATTGTATGGATGAAGGGAGTGAATGTACCATTTAAAACAATATTCAGCTGCATCCTTTAAGCCTTTTGAATTCCAGTAAAGCGATATGGGCCCTTTAATATCTTGAAAGGCATCACAATTGCAATATGTAGCAGACAAATCGCAATACTGATGTCCAGATCGTGCAGCCCTATTTTGTAGCTACTAGTCCTTACTGAAGTTCTTACTTAATTGTAGCGTTATACTGAAGTAATTATTGTACTGTACTATACTATTCAATAATATACTGCTTTAGTCTGTTAGCTTGTTTGTTAATGTTCTGTACCTATTCTTACTGGTTTAAACGAGGATACATGGATTCATCAAAGTTTCCCCATAATTGAGTGGCTGAGATGTAAACAAAGTCATTCCAACTGGGTTTGATGTGAAATGTCCAGTGTAGAGAAACTCAGACTTTTTCTGTACAGTGGTGGTGAATGGAACCAAGAGTCTACCCACTAATATAGTCGTTTTATTTACAAGCCACCAGTGAAAGGTCTGTTCTGTGAGTCTTCTGAGTTTTTAATTAGTGATGCTGAAAGTGGAAAAAAGTGGTAGATCCAAAGGTTTTCTCTAGGGACTTTTTTGCCTCACAATGCCCTGCATATACTGTCCCTCACTCTCACTCTCTCGCTCTTGCTCTGGCTGTGTAGGGTAGGGACTCTCCCTCTTCTTCTTCATATCTAACAAAGCAGCTCTTTTCAAGGTTGTAAACAATGAGCCTGTACAGAAGATATTTCTTGAGTTGATACCAGGTGTCTGTATCCACTTACTGTCTGTGCTGTTATCTCATTACTGTTGGGAGCCTTCCCTTGCAGTGAGTCTCCGTCTGCCCTCAGGCCCTGAAAATACTAAAGGAAAAACTGATGGAAAAGTGAAAGTATATAAAACATCATGTTTCCCTTTAGTTACAATACTGAATTAGGTAGATCAGAAAAAGAGATCATCAAATTGCCCAACCTAAATAAACATGTGATGAGATGTTTCTCCATAGGCCGTATAGTATAATTCAACAGAGTGCAAGTTACAACAGAAACAGTACAATACACAGACAATTCAACAATGTAACAGCATAGTGTAAACAGGATGTAAACCTTCCAGTGATGGGGTCTTGATGGACTGATGATGATTGATATGGTAGAAATACATGGGTTTAAAGTAAGTGAACAACCATATAGGGAGAGGTAGAGTTTGAACTATTGAACTATCTTCCCCAGCCTTTAAGGTGATGGGAACAAGTGCTGGGAATCAGGCGACTGGAAATATTAGTTAAAGCTGAGTACCTACGCCTGAGCATCTTCCCACTGCACACATCCTTGAAAGTAAAGCCGCTACACAAAATGTGTCAAAGGGAACCCTAAAATAAGTCAATGCAACCAAACCGGACTTGTTGTTCGCAAGGCCCATTTTAAAAAAACTAAAGGCGTATCCAATATAAAGGCTTAAAATAAAGGTGTAAAATATTTTTGGCCCCGGTGTGGTTACATATGAATATTAATTAGTGATGATTGATCTTTTAATTATTGGTAGAAACAGGGAAAGGTGGAGATATAAAAATGGGGTGATTAGGACTTATTGGTGGAAAATCAGTAGGTGGGTTGAATTTTAAAAAGTGGGGTTGGATTCTGAGGCCTATTTCACCTCTGTGCAAACCCAGCTGGAGAGAGCTCTATGATTGCTGCTCCCACAGGTACAGGCTGAATGCTTCAATGAAACAGCAACATTGCATCTTTCGTTTGATTTCTTGACTTGATAAAAGGTCCAGACTTAGACTTTTGCTCCAGTCCTCCATGACAGTAGAAAGACTGCACCATAAGTGTGATATTGCCTAAGAGGCAGTCAGCAGCATTGAACCACATTGACTGAGTGTAAATTATAAGCTTATCAAATAACAGTTTGCCTGTTGTAGCAGTAAACAGAAGGTAAAATGTAGGTGCTATTGTCCAGAGCATAATGTGAGAGGTATATGTAAAGTGAGGTAGTAAACTGGAATGATGCTGGAAAGGGGCCAGCTGGTAGCCTAGTGGTTAGGGCGCTCACCCTGTGATCGGGAAGTTGTGTGGGTTCGATTCCCAAGACTGCTAAGCACCTCTGAGGTACCCTTGAGCAAGGTACCGTCCCCACACACTGTTCCGGGGAACAGGGAAAGAATTTTGTGCTGTTCACACTGTTTTATGTGGTGTGTTCACGTATATCAGAATGATCACTTTCACATTCACTTCGCTTATGACTCCCTAAGGAAAACACATTTATTTTCCTCTGCTATCATGTCTGTGTGTGTGTGTGTGTGTGTGTGTGTGTGTGTGTGTGTGTGTGTGTGTGTGTGTGTGTGTGTGTGTGTGT
>JBBIGA010048771.1:0-12979 GCA_037576975.1 Alestes dentex
TCCAGGGAGACTGTCCCCTGTAGTTAGGGAATGGAAGTCGCTTTGGATAAAAGTGTCTGCTAAATGCCGTAAATGTATGTATTTATATTGGACTACTGTCTGTGAAGAAATTTGCCACACTGGGACAATGGAGTTTTATTCTACTCTTTAAGAAATCCACTAGTATGTAGAATGTTGTCCAAAATGTTGTCTATTCTGTATATTGTGGCTAAAGCTCTTAGCTTGCCTGTGCCAAAATTTGCTATATCCCTGCCATAAATGGACCGCTGTTATGTGTCTGCAAATCAAAACCTATGTTCTACCAGGTATGGCATCCTGTTGCTAAGATGTCAGTAGTATTGTTGTTCTAGTATGTGATCTCTTTTTATAAGTGACAGGCAAACCTTGCTGGGAAATGAGGTTCACATTCATTAATGTAAAAAAAACCCAAAAACTAAAAAAAAATCTACCAAAAAATCAACCAGTTTCGGCCTCTGCATAAATATTTTGGGAAGTTTATTTGATTTTTACAATTATCTGTGACTTTACCTCAATATTTTAACATTTATCAATGTTAACGGATGTCCCTGTATGCCCCTGTAGCTGTATAACATGTTTCCCTGGATTCGTCCCTGGGTAAAGAACTGGAAGCTCATGATGGCAAACTTTGAGCACAGTATGAGGGAGATGAAGAACCTGGTGGATGGTCTTCAAGACACACTGAGCACTCATGAGTGCAGAGGCCTCGTTGATTCATTTCTTGTTCGCAAACAGAATGCAGAGGTAAATCAATTTGTTCTATATACAGAAATGTTAGAATTTGTCAAATGAAGAATTAGAACTTCATCTTTGTGTTTGGTGAACATGCAGTTGCTACCAGCATAATGGACACACAAAAAAACCCCACAACATGAGGCTATAATAAAAGTAGGCCAGTATTCCAACAGTTGTAGGGTCAGTAAATTTTAATAAGGAACATCTTCAGTAAAAATAACTAATAAATAACCAATTAACTGAATAAACATAGACAAAATAAATGGGAGCTACTTATTTCAAGATCGATAAGAGCATATGCAGCATAAGAAAAAAGTACAGGTAATTAATTCATCTCGCTGTATTTTGTGGGAGCCTTCAAACTGGAAGATTGTACCTGATGAAATCACCTGCACTTGAATTCAAATCCTAAACTAAGTGGAGTTTGTTGGAAATAAACTAAATAAAATTTAGCAAAGATAATCTGAATATTTTAATTACTGTGAAATCATTTACAGACTGGCTGGAACCAAACCATGTTCACATTAAATGGACAAACATGCAAAAAGCTGAGCTGAACATGGTATCAAAAATATCATGGCTTTATTTTGGTGGAAGGAACTGCCAGTATGAAAACATAGATGATATGATGTTCAGGGCATCCCTTCTTTATATGAGAAAACTATTGCAGAAAAGCAATAGAACACTCAAGGTTGTGTGTTATAATGAATAAGATCACAGCTGTGATATACATCACAAACTGAAGGTGACCATGCCTTGAGGTTCTTTGTGACACACTGCCGCAAATCTTCTATTGATTAAATAAAATATATGTTTATGACATTGCAAACACGGCAAACAAACCTCCTGCATTTGTGGCATTCTTGTATAATGGGTACAGATTCAATACTGTAATCAGGTCCCTGGGTAACACAGCATTAGTTATTAAGTGTATCTGAAAATCAAAAACCTTACGGCGTGAAGTCAAGTCAAAGTCAAAGTAAAAAAATGTACTTCACTAACAGTTTCAATCTGATTACCTTCAGGGATCTAGAGCAAAGAACACTCTGTTCCATGAGCGCAACCTTTTTTACACTGTTGGCAATCTGTTTGTGGCTGGTACTGACTCAACTTCCACAACTCTGCGCTGGGGCCTTCTGCTAATGGCAAAGTACCCCCATATACAGCGTAAGAATGCAACTTCAATATCACCCCTTACAGTAACACATCAAACATGCAAAAAAGTATTAGACATGTAGGAAATGTATATGAAATGAATGGAACTGCAGGGCAGTAATATGGCATATTACTATTTGTCTTCATTACTTTCTTTCCTAGTACACATTTCTTTTTTTTAATTTCCAGGCAGGGTCCAGGAGGAAATTGATAGAGTGGTTGGAGCTCGTCAGCCAGTTGTGGAGGACAGGAAGAACTTGCCTTACTCTGATGCAGTCATCCATGAAATCCAGAGATTTTCTAATGTAGCCCCCATAAGTATACCCCACACCACCACCTGTGATGTTCACTTTCATGGCTTCATCATTAAGAAGGTCAGCCTACAACGTTAATTAGAAATTATTCAAAAGATTTATAGCAGAAAACATGTGACATAAAAAGTACATTTGCAAGCATTGGTATGGCTCAGCAAGATCACGACAACACTCTCACAATCATGTACTCTGACTATGCACATCTAAGCTCTAGTTCCTTGCAGGGCACTTGTGTGTTTCCTCTGTTGGCTTCTGTCTTGATGGATGAGAATGAGTGGAAGAGCCCCCACACTTTCAACCCAGAACATTTCCTTGATGAGCATGGGCAGTTTGTTAAAAGAGAAGCCTTCATGCCCTTTTCTGCAGGTACTGTAAATAACTTTTCTGTTATATCACACTATATATGCTGTAATTCCAATCATGTTTTTTTCTCTCTACGTGTTCAAAGGACGCAGGATGTGCCTTGGAGAAGGTCTGGCCAAGATGGAACTTTTCCTTTTCTTCACCACACTCCTGCAACACTTCAACTTCTGTCCTCCTCCAGGTGTGTCTGAGGATCAGCTGGACCTCACACCCGTCGTGGGCTTCACTCTGAACCCCTCTCCCCATAAGCTGTGTGCAGTTAGCCGCAGCAGTACTAGTTTTCTTTTACCTAAGTGATTCATTTTATTTCCACTGGCCACATATTTGCAGTGCAGTGCCATCATTTTTAGTGACTGTGCAATCTGCACTCCCTTCACTAACTTAATAGCAGTAAGTAATTAATCCAGTGGCTGCTTTCAGAAATGCGTCTATTTTCAACATTCTGTGCCCACAGCACACATTTGGAAAATGCCAAGACTTCGGACTGGATTTATTTCATGATTATTCAAATTAATCAGGAATGTTCTTACCTTCAAAGCCTAAACATTTCGACATTACAAGTTTTAACAGCATTCAGTGACTGTGCTCAACAATTTCCTAAGAAATTTGGTGCAAGTTTCACAAAAAGGATTCAAAATTACCGAATCAACACTGCACCTGTACTAGTCCTAAATGCTATAAGGTCGATGTTGCACCATAGTGAACTTTTTGCCCTTTGGGAAAAATTACAATGTAAACAATGTTTAAATAACTCATATAAAAGTAAAACATTTGACATGCAACTTACAAAAAGAATGTCTGATCTCGTGTGATCTGGGAAGCTAAGCAGGGAATACCAGGCGCTCTAAACTTTTCAGTCCTGCCTATTATAACTAAAGTGA
Organism: Alestes dentex; assembly: GCA_037576975.1. Taxonomy (NCBI): domain Eukaryota; kingdom Metazoa; phylum Chordata; class Actinopteri; order Characiformes; family Alestidae; genus Alestes; species Alestes dentex. Next base: position 3,467 of record JBBIGA010048771.1, read on the forward strand.
GTTTTGCATAATATGTCCCCTTTTACTTCTTGCTTCACTTGCAGCTTTTGCCGCCGAAATCACTTCAATATGACCAGCCCATTAGTCAACTGCAGCTCTTTACTGACCCCCAGTGGCTACTTTTAGAAACGCTTCTATTTTCAACATCCTGTGGCTACAGCACACATTTGGAAAACGCCAAGACTTTGTTGTTCAAAACATAACTTTATTTCATGATGATTCAAATTCATCAGGAATGCTCTAATCGTCAATGTCCTAAATGTGTCAACATTATAAGCTTCATCAGCATCCAGTGACTGTGCTCAACAATTTCATAATATGGTAAATTTAGGGCAAATTTCGTAAAAATGATTCAACATAACTGAATTAACACTGCACTTGTACTAGTCCTAAATGCGATAAGGTCGATCTTGAACCATAGTGAACTTTTTTGGGCCTTTGGGAAAAAAATGACAACATAAACAATGTTTAAAAAACTCATACGAAAATAAAATATTTAAATTGCAACTTTTGCAACTTTTGCAAAAAATTGGCTAATCTTGTCTGAGCTTGGAAGCTGGTTGGAGAAGTGTGTGTCAGCTTTAAGTGTGAGTGTTTGTTTGGAGGTCTGTCTGCATGGTGAATAGTTTGTTTGTATTATGATGTATTTATTCCTTTCCAATGAGCTGCTTTGAAACAGTTACAGTGTGGCACAAATGTTGCATTTGTCACAAAACACGTGTGTTCCTCTTTGCATCTGGTGGTCTCTTTGTTGTCATCGTAATGGCATTGTAGAGTGGACGTACCTTGAAGAACACATCAAAGTTTTCGTCTGGCTTCTCCAAATTGTTGACTAAATGCAAATGTGATTGGAACTGGAAGAATCTGACACGTGACATGGTGTTTCTAAAAATGCCAATGTCCATTCCTGCTTCCCAGTACATGGACACTCTTGGAATTTCATCAGTCCCATAGCTAGGTGGAGACCAACTAGAGATCTGATTTCTCCTGTAATAGTGTTTTTGAACCCTAGTGTGCCACTTTTCATGGTGTAAATGTTGGTATTGTATCATCAAATCAAAGATCTCATCTGGTATATATGGTTTGAAGTACTCATATGGCCTCAAAGGATGTGCCCCATTGATGGGAGGAATCTCAAAGAAAGTGTCGACTATGGTAGTGAATGGCCTATGGTGGTAATCTGGCATACTGACACTAAATAATCAATCATCTGCTAATGTCTTTCAACACCTGATGTCCACTGGGATGGACATAAAACTTTACAAAAATCTGATGCTTTACTACTATGAAATATATTCAAACTGACAAATACTATAATTTCATAAAGTAAAAATTGCATTACATGCAAATTGATTAGGCTACCATGAACATAATTTAGTATTTATGAGTATTTAGCATATAATTTAGGTGATTACTCCTCCTCTTTATTTAAATCGAGAAATCACACATTTTTGTTGGTTTAGACTAAAAAACTTGTCATCTCCATTCCAATGGATGCAGGGTCTGAAGGGGTTAAAATACAATGTTAGTAATGCAGTTTAACGTTCACTTAGGTAGTTCATAACATTCAGATGTGTGTAAACCACTGTAGGCAAATATTATAATTGTAGGTTTGATGCTGGATTTTGCAGGTATGTTTGAGATTCTGGTGCGTTGCACAGCTGTTAAAGGAAATTGTGGGAAAGGTAGTCTTTAAGCCAGGCTCAGATCAAACAAATGCTTATGACTCTGACATAAAAGACTAACAACCTGAAAAATATTTGTTTTGCACTTTTCAAACATATTTTATTTTTTTGTGTGCTCTTGAACTCAGCCACATGACTATCCTTTTTATTGCATCCAGTGGCGGAGCCAAATTTTATTTGCTGCCGGCAGTTCCTGATGCTGATTGACATCTCATTTGTCTAAAGAAGTTTCTGAATTTTGCCAGCAATGCCACTCAAGCTTAGTGATGGGAAGTTCGGATCATTTTACCGACTCGGACCTTTGAGTCTCGTTCAGCAAAATGAACGAATCTTTTGCCAGAAGGTCATCCAAGGATAGGCGGTCAGGTGACGCTGCCCTTTGCCTCCGCCTTCCCCTCCTCCGTCCTTGGGGTGTTATGGTGGTCTATTGGTACCCCCCGTACTGTCAGGTCCCGTCAGCGGCCACCTGAGGCATCTCTTGGTTTAGTTTTGAGTTTTGGGGACTTTTATTGTGATATCGTGAGCACACTGGGCTTGAGTTTTGTTTGTGTGATTAGTTTCAGCTGCCGGTGTGCTCAGGAGTGATTATGTATATTATTTAAGTTGAGTTTGAGTGGACCTAAGTTGTCGGTTCACCGTCATACTGAGGGGCTCTGTTTGGGTGATCCCATTCTCCTTTTGGTTTGTGTTCTATTAGGCCCTCGTGCCTGTTCTTGGTTTTTTTTTTTTATAAATAAAGAATCATTGAGCATCAGCACTGAAGTCTGCCTTGGTGCCTGTTCTCATTCGGGAGAAGAGGGAAAACGTGACAGCATGATCTCTGTGATTCATATACCCTTTGTCGCAAAACACCTAAGAATGCTGTGAGATTCACTATACCATAGTAATGGCTGTTGTGAATGTCTAAGAATGTTGTTCTAGTTTGTGGGGGTTTTCCTGTCTGATATTTCTGCAACACACTAGCATCTGGGGTCTCATTTATAAAATTTTGTGTAGAACTAAAACACATACTTACGCAAAGAAAATGTCAGATTAATGAAAACGCGTGCACACACACCTGCAAAAAAAGTAAGAAAACAAAAGTAAGAAGAGAAATTTTTCTAAACAGGTAACGGTAACGGCAACAGGTAACAAATGCTGTGAATGAAGTGAGTGCTGCAAACAGGAACGGTGCCCGAACGGTGCCCGTGGTCAGATTTGAAAGTGATCATTTAAAAAAAATGAATTGCAGCGCATCGAAAGAGTGTGTCTGCTACCAGAGGTGATGAGGGCATATCAGAGCATAAGTCAAAGACAACCAAAGACAATTAAGATCGTAAAACACACTGATGACATGATGAAAGACCCTATGTGTTAGATCCTAATTTCATGTCCCCTTCTCCAGAGGAAGGGGATCCCCCTACTGTAATATAATTACCATATGGCTGTAGGGGGCTTGATGGGTGAATGGTAAGTTGTGTCCCCCACCCTAACCCCAACCCTTAAACCCCACCCCTAACCAGAACCTTCACTTCTACCCCTAACTTTAACCCTACCCTGAAGCTCAACCTTTACTTTTGCCCCAACATCTATACTAGATTTTTTCACTGTCCCCACTTCACCGTCCCGACTTTCATCTCAAACCCTATTTCAGTAAACTCATTTTCACCTTCAACCCTAAATATCATTACATAATCCTAATAATGGTAAAAACAAAACATACCTGGTGATGGATCATTTTCCCAGTGACTGGGAAAGAGTAGAATTGTATCCTTATTTTTAATTTTTTAAAAAATATTAATTTCATGCTTACCCTACAGACTGAGTGAAAAGAGATATGGAATGAAACCAAGATGGACAATTCAAAATAGGGGAATAAAGTGTGCCTGTGCAAAACTAAATTTCAAACAGAAAATCATCGTTAAACTTAAGAAGTTTTTCTTAACCTAACCCCAACCCTAAAATGTAACCCCAACTCTGACCCGAACCCTAAACCTTAACCCTAACCTTAAACTGAACATAAGATAAATTAAATTAAACATATACAAAATGTCATTAGTACACTCATTCCTTTGTTCAGTGTGCAACATTTGCAAGATTTGGGAGATTATCGCTCTGCTCTGGTCGGTCAGTGTGCCTATCTTTATGATTGGTGGCCTGGTGGGGGCGCTCTTGGTTTCGTTCCTCATGAAAATGAATGGCAGGAAAGAGGTGTCTTGCATGCTCTCTCTTGCTTTCTCTGTCTCTCTCTCGCACACGCACACACACTCGCACACACAGATAACAGCAAATCGTGATAGTGACCTTGAACTTAGTTCTGCTCATCCAATGTGTGACAGGACCTTTAAATTGCCTGTCCAGCAGGGTGTTTTTCTCTCTCTTGCTCTCTCTCTCTCTCTCCCTCCCTCTCTCTTTCCCCTGAGTGCAAGAATGAGAATGTGGTACGTGTGTGCTTTGGGGGGGGGGGGGTTCAGGTGCATATTTTTAGTGCATCCCTGCAGAGTGAGACTGGCAGTGTCCTGCTAATGGATGTTCTTCTGTCTCCATAATACACACACATACACACACAAGCAAGCACAAAGAGTCGTGGTCCATACATTCTGTTGGCATATGGTACTCGCACATATAAATGTGACTCCTGTGGTGCATTAATCTTTCACTATGTTTGCACACACACACACATATACACACACATGCACACACTCAAACACTGTTTGCTAACACTAAAAGTCAATATTCACCAAATTTTTAATTATTCTAAAATATGCGGCCGCCTCTCATAACATTTGAGTTCAGGTGTTTCAGATACACCCACTACTATCAGGTATATAAAATCAAAACCACAGTCCTGCGGGTCCTCCCTCACACACACAAATACACATGCACACACACACACGCAGGTCATACAAATGAACTTACCCTAGCCTCAAGCCTAACCCTAGCCTCAAAGATAATCCTTACCTTAAACCAAACTCGAACACTAGCCTCAATCCTAACCCTAAACTTCACCCTAACCCCAACTATAACCATATCCCTAACCCTGACCCTAACCCTAACTCAACTCTAACCACAAGCCTAATCAACCCTAACCTTAGCCTTAATATACGTCTCAACCCTAACCCTAAGTCTGCCACTAGCCCCAACCTTCACCCTAACCATAACCCTAGTCTCAATCCTAACGCGAAGCCCTAACCCTAACCTAATTCTAGCCTCAACCCTAACCATAACACTGTCTGAACATAAATATGTTTTATAATGTGACATGGGTGAGCCATTTTGGGGAAGCTGCATGACCTGAGACTCTCATTCTGCTCTGGTTGGTCACTGTGTCTATCTGGAATGCTGAGTGAACAACAATAAACAAAATATGTCAAATAAAACATATTTAACATGGCAAGAAATATGTAACAGAGCATATCTGACATCCCATTCATTGTTTGTGTGGTAACTGCTGAGGCAAATTCTAAGCTGTGTTTTAATTTTAAATGCACTACTTAACTGATTTAGCTCATGACTTAATGACTTGTTACATACGAAGCAGTTGTCTAGCGAGCCACATTTAAATAAGGTTGTTTTCTGTAGGTAAATTGTGATGAATAACACTATGGCATTTTCTGGCTAAAAAAGATATTCATGTTGAGTGAGAGAGAAACATTTGTGGCCAAAACAACAGCTCAGCCATGAATCCTTTAACCACTCACCGAGAGGATCACTGAAGCTTGTTTAATGTAATAATCACCTATCCATTTTTGCCTCACTAATTACACCATTCCAAACTGCTGTTGGAAGCGACATCAGCATAAGAACTGTGCTCCAAGGAGCTTCATGAAATAGGTTTCAATGCCTGGTCTGTTACTAGCTCCACAAACAACACTTTTACACAACCACCTTTTACACAATTCACCAGTCTGGATTTAATCTAGAACCCACAAAACATGTTCATGTGGAACATATTAGTTCAGTGCTAATATACTCCTAGAATTCTGTAGGGGCACGAGCGGAAACTTGCATTATTGTAGAGGAGTCTTTTCTCCTAGTTTTGATATTTTTATCACCCAAGGTCAGTTAAGTGTCTATATTATCTGCTGGAAAAATAAACAACGCTTGACATTAAAGCCCTCCAAATGGAACATAGTGTGTTTTGGTCTGTGCGTCATAGTTACTGTGTTTGCTGGTTGTGTGTGTGTGTGTGTGTGTGTGTGTGTGTGTGTGTGTGTGTGTGAGAGATGTGTATGTGTGAGAATTGATTTCTTTGGAGGTTGATAGATGAGTGTTGCTGTTTGCTTTCTGAAGGCAGGGGGGCATGAGGCCACATGTCCTGCTCTCTTTCACAATTCCCTCAGCTCTCGTCCTCCAGACACACACACACACACACACTTCAGTAAAAAGTCAGCTTTCTTTGATCACCTCAGATGGAAGCTAATGATTAGAGAACACATCAAAGTAAGGCACAGAGCAGTTCTATAGCGTTTGGGCTGTAGTGCTACAATATAGCATTTGAATGAAATCCTAAAAGGCTTCAGAATCATGTTTTCAGCTCCGTCATCTGATAAAATATAAGTTAGTTAGTGTCAGAATGAATCATACGTGAATGCATCACCAAATTTTCATTATTAACCTGTTTCAGTACATAGGTTGTTACGGATTAACTTTAACGGGCCATCTGTACATGTGTGCTCACAGTTTGGAACTACAGATCATAGGAGACTCGAACCTAAGACTCGAATCAATCATATCCAGAGATACAAACTCAGACTTGCCCCCCAGAGACATGAGACTCGACTTGAACCTCAGAGACTTAAGACTTGACTCACATCTATAAGTCTGAGAGATCTCTGCCCGAAAGAGTAGAGACTTGAGACTTGATTCAAACTCACACCTCGGGATTCAAGGCTTGAACTAGGCTTGAGACTTGACTCAGACTCATACGAGAGACTCAAGATATGACTCAGACACCTTAGTGACTCGAGATTTGACTAGAGACCTGACACTTGGCTTGGACTTGAACCTTCGACTATGATGGATACCTCAGATATTTGAGACTAGGCTCAGGCTTGCACCTTGATCATTTGGCTCAAACTCACCTCCAGAGATTTGAGACTTGATTCAGACTTACAGTCTCAAGATGTGGTTCAGACTCACATCCAGAGACTCATAAAACATGAACATGTGGAGGTTGCCCAAAAAGCCCGACAGTGACGTCATAGTACTTCCTGTTTGGGCCTATATATGGTCTGACTGAAGTTAGGTGAAGGGAGTTGGATGTATGGTGCCACTCGTATTATCCATATCTTGTTCTGCGGGTCCATCACAGAGGTACAATAGGATTCTTATTAGTGCTTAGAAAATTCATGAAGATACCTAATGAATGAATATGATTATGGATTAGGTTTCATATCTGCATTCATGTATAACTTTATTTGACAGAACAAACACTCTGACACACAGGCAAGAATTCTCCAAAACTTGCTAAAAAGCAACATCATGAATGTGTGGTAAACAGTCCCTGCACACACACACACACACACACACACACACACACACACACACACACACAGACACTTATCCTCCCCACTTCAGCAACCCTCTATCTTTCACTGTAATCTTTTATGTAATGGGGAATTTTCATGAATGGGAAGCTGCAGTGGTCCCCTAGGTTTACGTGTATTTGTATGTGCGTAAGAGTGATCCTGTCTCTTTTTCACATTTCTGTGTCACACAACAGACACTGTAGCGACACAGTTAGCTGTGTGTAAACTACTGCATTCGAGGGCAAAAACCATCTGTTGGCTCAGTTAGTGTCACCTTGAGCTCATAAACAGAGTAAATGGAGATGTATGATGAGACCAGATGCCAGTGGGAGCACTTGGAGAAAGGCTGTGCATGCTAGAGAAATCAGTAGTAAGTAAATAAACCCCTGCCTATATAAACACATTTAAAGACATTTTTATAGCTAACATGTTCAGCTTATTTTTCAGTAACTACACATAAAGAAATGCATACTGGCTGGGTAGGAGCAAGGAATAGTAATCATGTATGTAAATCAGGTAAACAGAAAGCAGAAAAGACAGATTAAAGATTGAAATCAATATTTTAAAACCTTAACTAGGCTTCTGACTGTAGCCCATCTGTTGCAATGAACAAAGTCAACCCACTCTACCCCAAATTGTGTTCCATATCTTCTCTTTCTGCCTTACTGTCTTTATGTTTAGATTTTTGGTTGCAACTTCTGCACCCATTTTGATGTACAGTAAACCTCTGCTTATTCGCGGTTCAGCAGTCGTGGCTTCAGTCTCTTAATAATTGTTCATGGAAACCACAGATATCCTATGGATTTTTTTGCTTTGGTGACGTCCAGGCCTCGTCCACCACGCCCCCTGTTTATGTTTGGGTGCGGCGCTTAGCAAGGCAATGAGATGCACCTGAACGGAATGAGACAAAACATAAATAACCCAGCACGAGGACGAGGGGGCCTGGGGGACGAGGCCCGGACATCACAGCTTTTTTCATGACAATATATAATTTTTCATGCATTTTAGTGCTAAATTATTACAAAAAATGTAATTTACTAATTTTGTTACAGAAATATTAATGTAAACTCAGCTACATTTCCATATAAACTATAACTATAAAATTTTGGGTATTGTCTAGAGAAAGAAAGCATGTCTTGGGATGGTGAAATACCGCTGTACTCAGAGGCGAGAGGTTTGAAAGTAGCCATTCCAAGAACGTTATTTATTTCTACTTGCTGCTGATTGGCTGCTACCCTGTTACGCACCTCCCGCAGACACAGTCCAGAATTCCCCCCGTGGAGCATCTGGGGTGTTCTTGTGTTTTTCGTTTTGTTCTTCTTGTATTTTGTATTTTTAATTTAATTAATTTATAACTGTATTTTACCTTACTTATACCAAAGAAAATGACAGTGAATACCAAAGAAAACATGCGTGCGTGAATGACAGTACAGTCTGTATAGGCAGGGGTTGACATAAGTGGTACACAAGTATGCATGCGTGGGATAAACAGTAAAATGCGCAGCAGCTTTCAGTCTTCACAGTGCAAAAGTGTACCTAATTTGAGTAACCTCATATTGGATCTGTAATTGCCACTACTTAGGTGAGGAAAACCTTAAAAAGAAAAATAATAATTACATTTTAAAATAATTAAAAGTGTGTACTATATGGGTGCTAAACATTTTAGCCAGATGGTTTTTGACAAACATGAAGCTGGCAAAAAGGATGACATGGATTGTGAGGTTCAGGGGCGCTGGGGGTATTTTTAATGTTGGGGGGACGAAACGAATTAATTTGAAAAATGCTATAATGGATTTTTTCTTAGGACCGAATTAATAATTGTTCGCGGAAACCCCTGCAAATAGAAGATGAGAAGGAAGACATGCATCAAGACTCTTTTAAGTCTTGGCCCCCCAGAGGTAGAACGAACTCCCTCTTGCAATCAGATCTGCGGAATCCCTTGCTGTCTTCAAGAGTCTTCTGAAGACCCACCTCTTCAAGGAGACTAACCAGTCCTCTTGTTTATCTCTTATACATTATTTTCTTTATATTTGAAAAAACCCCAGGCCCTTCCCCTCTTAACTATTTGAGTTTTTCTTTGGACAGGGTTTGTTAAGGTGTGTAACTTAGCTGGCAGTAATGTGGTAAAAAGCAGGTGTGGATTTTAGTATAGCTTTACAGGTATAAAGAACAGATGTAGACTACTTTAGCCAGGGGTGCCGAAACCTGTCCAGAAAGGGCTGGTGTGGGTGCAGGTTTTCATTCCAACCAAGCAGGAGGCACACCTGATTCCACCCCTGTAATCAGTTGGTCTTGGTTTTCAGTTACTCAGGTGTGGC
>JBBIGA010048821.1:0-12977 GCA_037576975.1 Alestes dentex
CATGTCTTCATTTTGAGACCTGCGTCCGGGCGGAATTTTAGAATCGTCCAGGATTTTGAGCTGCCTAAACATTCGTCGCCCCGAGATGCGGCCGAGATGCGCATAAAACATAACCACGACTGTGAACCCGAGATGCGCATATCACCCCCGGAAACACGGCTGACCCTCATTTGGGGTTAAGAAAGTTGGCAAACCTAGAAGACAGACAATAAACACATATATATCAATGGTCATTAAATATAACTAAATTATCTGTTTTTTAAAACATAATATTTCTTTTCTTTTTTATATCACAATATTTTTTTGCAAGTAACAGGAAGCTACCATTATAGTATTTTAAATTAAAAAAAAAGGTTTGAGCTACCCATTCAAGCAATTCCCTTAATATGAATCTTCTACTTCTGCAACACCAACTTCCTCAGTCTGATACTTGATCCAGAGCTGGTAATTTAAAGACAATACACTAAAAGACCAAACACAGCATGCCTGTAGTGACCTTGTAGGCCGAGGTTTAAGAACACTGGTGTGAGATGTTGGTCAAGTGGAACTGATGGTGGAACAGTCCATTGAGCACACATAATTTAAGTTCCAGGAAAAGTCATTGATACTAGTAGAGTGAAATTGCCCTTCTGAATCTTACCCAACAATAAAAGAGTGCATGATCAGCGAAAGGTAGAGGGTGAGTTTTAACTTTTCTCTTTTTTGTTTATATCCAATATATTTACATCAGGCCAACATGCAGGCCTCCTACGTACCTCATTTAAGAAAACACAACTAATACTACATATGCATACGACAGTGCATGGTCATCTGACTAGTTTAATGCGCATTAACATCATTCTGTCTTTGAAGAGTGAACAAATCATGAAAGTGATGAAAAGGATGTGGCTATTTAATTGAAACAGAGGACCCATTAAACATATATTGACAACTGTAATTCAGCCAGCATGGTTGATGTGCTTGAAGTTTTATTTTTAATGCAGGAGTTTATAAATCTCCAGGACAGGCCAGTCACCTCACAGGAGGGCCATTAAGCCGAGCCCTATCCATCTTTATAATATCACTGTCACTCACTGCTGGGGTCATTCCTGGAACAAAACTCACATTGTAAGTCTGACACTTCAGGTGGACACCAAACACACTTTCATAATGTACCGACTAGGGCCAAACCAGTATGAAAACCAGATATTGTCTTAGTGAAAGTGATTTTAGCCAGCAAAACATGACAAGCTGACACGAATATTAAATGAACTCCAACAGTTAATTGCTACAGAGGTTTGAAAGCAATGCTTTACTGACTGATGTAAGTGTCAGTCGTCAAAAGGGATTGCTAGCTCTCAAATAACAGCAGAAATGGACAATATATTAAATAATGTCAATATAAAAACAGCTACTAATGATCTTACAACTTAACCTGAAAACCTAATTTTAAAACCATGGTGTACTCACAAACAAGGGCATATTTAATGTTCCTCAAAAAAAGAATTGTTGGCAAAACTGACTTTGTGTCCCAAAGTTCTTATCTACAATGTGTTCCTTGCAAGACAATGAAGTAATTACAGTGCATTATCTGTGTTTTTCATTTTTATAGTAGACCCTTAATATGGCCAACTAATAGTTATACAAAAAACAAGATGTATCTCAAAAATGGCAACTTCACATGCTAAGGCATGTCTTACTTTGGATATTAATATCTATAAACAGGGGTCGACATAAGTGGTACGTGCCTCGCCCCACCCCTGGACTTCACGGCCTGCCCTGGTACGAAACACAGACCTCTGCGTGCAACACACCCCCCGGAACCACGGCCGAGACACAGAGAATATTTTAAATTTTGGTGCGTACCAATACATTCATGTAGGTACTCATTAGAGTACCAGAGCAAAAAAATTATGTCAACCCCTTACATAACCCCTGTTATGTAAACTAATACTTACAGTAATGTAGTAATTCATCATATAATACTAATACAGACATTGTCAGGAGTCTCAAAGATACATGCAAATGTACAGTACATATTTACTACTCAACCTATACCTCACCTCTCCTCAGTCACTGCTGTTGTAAGTGCGATTTCATATTAATTGCTACTGTCACTGCTTGTATGAGATTTGCTGTATCACCATTATTGCCTTAGTTTGTGAACCAAAGATCACGTTTAGCACTAACAGCTTTGATTACATCAATTGCGGGGTGAAAAGTGCTGATGTAATGTTTTTAAAGTACGCATTTAAGAGCACATTTGCAAGTGTAATTCACAAAAGCAAGCCATTAACCAGCCGTTGTAAAACATGGAACCGCAAAGTAATGATCTTTCCTTCAAATCAAGTTTGTTTCTACCAAAGCCATTAAGCATTATGTCAAACAAATGTAAACATAATTGTACATCTTCTGCTTTATTCAGTTGAGTCTGAGCAAGTGGAGATGGAGTGTTTATTACTGAGGAGAAAAGAAACTCGGCCTGGAGTGAAAATCAATAAGCACGGAGGAGCACAAAGGGAAAGAAAGAGGAGAAGACAGAGAGTGGTGGAGAGAGGAAGGCAGGGGGAGGGCGCGAGGTGAGGTTAATTGTGTGCCAAATCAATGTCAGGCTCCAGAATCAAACTCAGCCTTAGAAATCTGCCCATTAGTTTGAATCAGGTGATAGCTGTGGAGTGCCTGTACTTCTTCCCCTGCGCTCTCTCTCTCTCTCTCTTTCTCACCATCTCTCTCTCTCTCTCTCTCTCTCTCTCTCTCTGTGAGTTCAGGGCAGCTCGTTCTCCTCTGGCTGCTGTGACAGGAGCCATATTTCACAGGGGCGCGTCTTCGGCCTGTCCCGCCGTGATAAGACGTAATAGATCCGCTCCCGCCCCAATGCTGCTGTCGGCTCAAGGTAAAGCGAGGGAAGGGAGCGAGGGAGTGAGGGAATGAGGGAGCAAAGGGGGGGTTGATGGGAGGAGCCAGAAGATAAGCGGGGGATTAACCTTGAACGTAATGAAGTATATGTGTGTGTGTGTGTGTGGGGCGGGGGGGTGTAATTAATTACGTTGCCTCCAGCAGACCTCCACACTGCCACCTTTCCTGCTGCTCTCAGGGAAGAACTGAGAGGTGCACGAGCACCATACCACTGATTTTATGAACATTTTATTTCACTTCAATACTGAGTAATGCAGAGGCAGGTCTCTTGATACAGGTACCAACGCTGATGCTCTTAAAAGTCTTCTTGCGCACAAGTCTCTGTATTAGTCTTTGCATTAGTTTTAACTAAGCTGTCCAAGTTAAGTGTTAATGCACCTATTCATCAAACTCTTATTGAGTAATTGTGCTCCTCAGGAAATTTTTAAGGAAATACCTGGAAAATGCTTGTGCACCAGTGCTGCACAATATATTGCCTGTTAATCGTAACTGTGATTTTGGTTTGTGCAGTGCTCATATCGCTGAAGGCTGCAATGTGTCTCATCTAAACATTTGACATCACGACCATTCACAGCTCCAGGTGAGCTGTACTGGGTGTTTTGATAAACTGAGAAATTATTTTGGCCAACCTTTAACCATTAAAGACAGATTTTGCCAATTTGTTTTTAGAGGGCTCATATTCTACATTTTGTTTATTACTTGACATTTGTGTGCCCATTTTCCAAACTCTGTATATCCCTTAGAATTAAACAGGCTGTTTTTGTCACTGTGCCTTTAATTATTATATACATTTATTATATATACATTATAATATACATCTCTTTTCTGACTGGCTATCCTGTATTTCAGCTCATTCAAAAGACAGTGCCGGGCTGAGACACTTCTTAAAACTTCAGCATGGATGGGCAGCACTAAACTGCTGTATGCTGAATAAGAAGATATGCGCAAATGTGTTTTGTGATGTCACTAAAAGTATGATCTGAAAGTAGGCTGTTTTTGCAGCTTAGTTTGCACATATGGGCTCTATCGATGAGGCACTAAATATACATTTTGAAACTTTAATGATATTTGCATGCTTCATACCTTTTTGATATATTTACATATTGGGCCCTTATAAGTAATTGCAATTGCAATTTACAATATACTAATATATTGCCCATATCATGCACTCCTTTGTGCACATATACCAGGGGAATATATAAGTCACATTTTTATGTCACATCATGATAAGACTTTCCTGAACACATAACAGATATCATCAGTTTTTCAAGAACACTGGCCAACTGCATGCTTCCTAAAAGAGAAATAGAGATCTGAGGAGCGTTGCACAGCAACAAAGAGCTCAGAGAGCACTTCTTTTTAACACTTTGCTAAATCCCTTGACTCAGCACACACAACAAGGCCCAAATTTGAGGTTGATTTTCAGTCAGATTTTCAGTTTTCAGTGGCCGGTAAAATACATGTGGATAAGGTGTTTTGTTTTTGGTCCATCTACAGTGTTTCAAAACTCTAATATAAGTCAGAATGACTCACAATGGTGACTCCAGATGTGTGCAGCGCTTTTACAAGTTTCACTGAGAAATGGTTTGTCATGCAGAAGCCCACACACTCCATAACCATATAACAGAGACTGGTGATTTATACTGGCAATAATATATTTTTCCATATCCTATCAGCAGCTTTGGCTCTTATTCAAACTAATAGCCATGCCATCCTTCACCACTAAAACTTCAGTGACCAGAAAAGTGTCCAGAAAAAAGTGCTCTGGCTCCACCTTCTGGTAATGAACATACAGTACATGCTGACTCAACTTCATTTAAAAGGTGGGAAATTATTTCAAATTTTATAAGTGCTAAGTGCATTTCCAGTTCAGTCTCACTGTAGCCTGTTACTGAATCTGAGAATCAAACAATCAGTTATTTTGTCCTTTCAGACATCTTGGGTAAGTATGTATGTATGTTTTACACAAATAATACTAGCTAACAAGATGATTTCTCAAATTATCTCAAGTTCACTCCGGTTAAAGTCACCTAAAAAAGAAATAGAGTAAAATGATCACTCACAAGTTAGCACAAGGATGGACTAAACTTCATTTGGCCATTTACAATTCCTTTTTACTCTGGTATGTCTTGTAGCCAGTTTGTCATTTTATTGTGCAAAGTTTGTCATATTTCTCATTCTCTCTGCTGCACTTCAAAAGAAGGCTCCACAGCATCAGTCAGAATCTTTTTATCTGCTTTTTATTTATTAAGAATTACATTACTTACACCCACCACATTTATTATTATTTGTATTATTTTGACATGTGTAAAGGTCACAAAGAGACCTAGGGTAACTTCTAAGCAAATAAGGAGAACAGTGAACATCGACGATGTCCACCACAGGGTTCTAAGGAGAAAGCCAGTGCTCCCCAAAAAGAACATTACTGCCCATTCACAGCTTGCTAAAGAACAAGTCAGAAGGATACCGGAAAATTGTTTTGTGAACGGACGAAACTAGAACAGAACCTTTTCAGTTTAAATGAGAAAACTTATCTTCGAAAAAGGGAAAACACTGCATTCCAGCATAAGAACCTCCATCAAAGAACAGGTAAGAAGATTAAATTTGATGTTTTGGAATGACCTTAAGGAAGGACTTGAAGTGAGTAATTCATGCGAGGAAACCTATTAACATCCCAGAGGTGAATGTGCAGGACTGATCAACAGTTACATAAAATGATTAGTTGTACCTATTAAGGCATGAGGTCAGATCAGATACTGAAAGGAAAGGTTCACATGCTTTTGCTACTCACAAATATTCAAAATGGGATCAATGAATAAATGACCAAATACAATATTTATATCTACTAATATCTACTTTAGGAAAATCATAGTTATGCCATAATATAGACATTTCTAAAGGGTTCACAAACTTGACATATTGATTAAACACACTAAACATATCAGTTGTTACATAATCCTGAAGAACCGATTCTCCTGACTAAAATGATGTGCATATACAGTATTTGCTATGTCTTGTTATCACACAAGGTTTTTTCTGTGTAAATGCATACTGATGTCAAAAGGTTTAATATTCCGCTCAAGCTGACAAGGGTTAAATTGAAGCATCACACTTTAAAGGTCATTAACTTTTAAAGGTCATTCTCAACAGGCAGTAAAACCTCCTAAAGCGTGATATTTAGGACCTCGTGACCTCCTATGAGGATTAACATTCTATCACAAAGCTTACACTGTGATACTATTGATATGAAGAACTGGGGGCTGTTACAAAATATTGCATATCTAATGATAGCTGCGGAGACTTTACACTGCTGGCATAATTATGTTACCCAGTAGACTCACCTGCAAGCACTGAGAGGACAAAGTGCCTCCTAAACAGTTGTAATAGTACAACCCAGTGGACTCAAGGATGTAAAATAATTACAAGTACAAAAACACTTGAACCCATTAAAAGCTCTTAAGCTCATTACCCTTCGAACACTGACAGCAAATGGGATACACAGTTAAAGCCTAACCTAAAACAGCGGCCTGTCATGAAGAGTGAGAGTGCTGTTAAAGATAGCCCTGCCAATTTACAGGATCTCCAGTGCACTGTCCAGAAGGTTAAACAGTATTTAGTGCAATCACACAGAATCTATCTGTTAATCTAGACATTTAGTCATTCAGTCAGACATTAATTACTTCGTTGGTGCTTAAATGGCATTGCATAAAAGACTCTAGAACCTGGATTAAAGATTTCTTCTTGATACATTTTAAATAAAAAACAAAGATCTAGAATTAGGTCTGAGACAATTTATTGATTTATTGGTTGATAATCTACAACTGCCAGTACAATGTATTGTTTTTCTGGGCTACAATACATTCTGTGATATGAAACTCCAGTCAAGATGTTACTTCACTTACAGATGCAGCAGTAAATGGCCCTGTTAGCTGAGGTGTTACACAAAGAAACATTTTTAGAGGCATTCATTCATTCATTCATCCGTTTTCTGTAACCGCTTAATCCTTACTAGGGTCACGGGTAGCCTATCCCAGGGTCAACGGGCGTGATAAGCAGGGACTCACCCGCCCACCGCGGGCCGCACACACTATTCACTCACACCTACGGTCAATTTATAATCCCCAGTTCACCTGACGCTCATGTCTAATACTGTGGGAGAAACAGGAGGCCCCTGAGGAAACCCATGTCACCACAAGGAGAACATGCAAACTCCACACACACAAGGCCAGGATCTGGATTTGAACCCCCAACCCCGGAGGTATTATTAGAGGCAGTAAAATAATATTAGGAGTTGAACATAAAACAAAGCTGTGCACAGTTTTACTTTCTTGTGGGACAGCATGTTTGTTTCCATACATAGATTTGTCCAGATGAACACCATATCAGTCGTTACCCCAGAATGTCATCAAATTTGTCAAGCATGGAAGTGTTTTGGCTAGTAGGCTACAATTTGAGCAGCTGGTAGTTAAATAAGCACAAGGTTTATAGTTTTGTCATGTAGCTAGATGCACAAATATTATCCCACAAAAGCTTCAGGGCATAGTACCATATCCATGTATAGGTTTAAAAGGTTTTTGTGTAAACATAGGCATCAAACCATTTCAACAAGACCACATCTGTGAATTACTTTATAAATCAATAATGAGTATTTATTTGTTTTTAAGATTCAGAAACAGTTTCCACCCTTCGGCCATTATCATGCTAAATGTTGCTTAGCCACATGTTTACACACGTTTACATCTCCATATGTTTACATGTTCCTTTGTCGTGTAGTTTATGTTGTGTATTTATAATAGTCTTAGAATATTTATCATAGTCTTATTATATTTATACTTCTGTACTTTTTACTTGAAAACCTTCTTGCACTAAGAGAACTGCACCCTAAAATTTCATTGTACAGTTGCTATAATGACAATAAAGAGATTCTGAGGGAGGGAAAGGAAAAGAGAGTCTCTATGGGACAATTTATCTGTACATATGACATGAATGAACCATGGGCGTCGTCGCCATTCACTCTGAGGGGGACGTGTCCACCTCACATTTCATAATTATTCGATTGGACCCCCCCACATTTAACATAAATAATCAGTTCACCCAGCGCTGTTGAATCTTGAATCTTTACCGAAAGAATCCACTCCACTTAATCGATAGAAGAACACACACACCACTGGAAATCCGAGCAGCCTGTCCGTGCTCTGACGATTCACTTCACTTGCATGCGGTGAGTTGGAGTTAAACACGAGCGGATTTCCAGTCGTGTGTGTATTCTCCTATGGATTGAGTGGAGTGGATTCTTTCGCGAAAGATTCAAGATTCAACAGCGGTTTCCAAACACCTCCACCCCCTAAAAGGACGACTTTGCACGCACGCAGTAACCCCGCCCCCACCCAAACTCCGCCCCACACCCAGACCCCGCCCCCACGCGTAGACCGATGCGCCCCCCTCACATTAAAAATGCTTCTAACGCCCCTGGAATGAACATATGTACAGATTGGCCATCTATGGCTCACAATATCATAAGCAGCGGCGGCTCCTGTTCAATATTTTTGGTGAAACAAACCACCCTTCATCCCCGGCGCACGCCGCGAAACAAACTCAGCACCTCGCCGTGCACCCTGGGCAGCTTGATTTTCTTGCCCTAAGTACTTCACCTCCATGTTCTGCTTTTGCTGCCTCACATTTTGATGTATCTTCTCTCTCCTGCTCTTCCCTCAATCTCCTCATAGTTAGTGTTAAATCACTACAAAATATAAAAAGTATTTTATTGTACATATCTTACAAACACATAATAGTAATGTTTATTTTAACAGTACATAATTAACAATATTTCTAAATCCCTATCTAAACATATCTAACCTCTTTCTCACCATAAATTAATTCTACTCTCCTGGTCTTCTTGGTGAAGTTGTTAATCACTCTGTCATACCAGCAGAGATTTTTTTCCAAGGATTTCACCAGTTTCTTTTCAATTGAAAGAAAAGCCAGGTCACTCCTGTCCCATGGTATTGCGTGTGTAACTTTTCAGATGTTTCAGACATGAAAATCATGCACCAAGCTTCTTTCCACACCAGCTCAGGTCACTCCAATTGTTGCAATCAAGCACATCAACTTGTAAGCCTCTGACATAACTTTGTCAAGACCACCATTCTTGGTCACAAAGTTTTTCTCTTCCACTATGAAAATCCCTACGCGAGTACAGAACCTGCAACTCTGCCTTTAACCTGTCAGCCACAAAATTGGTGACTGGATCCATCTCGCATAGGAGTTAGCAAGTGACTATGGGAGTAATAAACAAAAGGTAGCTAACTAGCTTCCAGTGCCCAGCTTGGCTGGGCGGTGGTGGGGATCGCTAGCAAGCGGTCAAGCAAACAAGCTAATGCCCTTCCTTCTGTGCACTCGTAGACGAATAATAAAATATAAATTAAAAATATTATTAATAAATACTAGTAAATTTTATGCTACACATTTTGTTATGTGTGAAGCTTCAGTCTCACACTCAAAGTCAGTGCTCAGTACATAAAATAGAACGAAGTGAAAAATTATTTCAAAGGCGGTGACTGGCCAGTTATGTCAGTCATTTTGAAGTGGAGAACTACCCTATCACAGCAGGCAGTCACTTGTTTCACGGGTGGGACTTATTTACCATTACAGTCCATTGAAACCTCGAAAATCCGCGAGCCGCCGGGGTGTGAGGAGATTTACATTGAAATGAATGGGGACGCTAGGTGAAACATGTTTCACTGAAATTCTCTGTTTCACCGCAGTTGGAGGTGGCGCTGTTTCACGTTTTTGACCAGAGCCGTATACAACCGAAACGCTATTGAGGAGCTGAAATTAGGAGAGCAACCTTGTTTTTATGACCATTTTTTTTTTTGTTTGTTTCACACCAATAAAAAAATGATAGTTATGAAGGTTTTTTTTTGCATTATTTTTCGTGGTGAAACATTGTTTCACCTGTAGTCTTACAGAAGCCTCCACTGATCATGAGTGACTCCAGCATGGCAGATTAAAATTGTTTAAGGCTCTACATGTATGACTAAAGAACAAAGTAGAGGAAAAATGAACAGTAAGGGAAAAATAAATGAGGTAAATGCAGGCTAAATCAGTTAAGGGAAATGAGCTATGAGACACCTGAAAGTAAAATCTAAAACAGACCATAGCCCAGTAAATATTCATGAAAAGATGTCTGAACAGCATATGAAGCCAACATGAGTGAAGGGGGTCCTTGAGTTACAACAAAGATCTGTTCTTGTGACAGTGATGTAACCTGAATTTTGGTTTAAGTTGAAACACACCCTAGCCTAAGTCACTTAACTGTCCTAACACAGTTGTAAAAGCATAATCTAGAATTTAAAAACACAACTAAGGTACAGAAAAAGGAAAAGGACATAAATATACTGTCTTTGTACACTGTACTGTACTAACAGAAAAAAATGCCAAAAATTAGTGTAAAAACACGTGTGCTTTTAACAGTCCAAAATGGCGTAGGTAAGTCCGCCAGAGGATGTATGCTGTCGTAACCTGAGGACCCCCTGTTGTTAGGTTCTACTGAATTTGGAAAAATATTTAAAACATTATTCTAGTTGTACAAGGAAAGCAGTGACATGTATCGTTACTCAAAAGCAGAGGTATATGCATTCTCTTCTTTTCCATTGATATAATATACAGTGGGAGGCAGCTCCTTTTTGCTATAGCATCTTTTAGAAAACTGAATCTCACAAAAACTTTAAATGTTTTATAAATCTCTGAAAGATGGACAATATATACTTGGCAGACAATATATGACAATATGGCATGGTTTTTAAAACAAAAACTAGACGGGTTGCGTTGGTATCATTTTTCTGCTTGTAATACCTACACTGACCAGCAGATGGCCTGTCACTATTAAGCAATTCTACAGTCCTTAGCTCTGGATTTGTAACAATACACATTCTGCAGAGCTTTAATTATAAAAAAGGGAAAAAGGTTTGGTCATTTGAGTGTGGGAGCATACAGAGGGGGTATGCTCCCCCACCCTTCCACCCTTGTCTCTCATTTTACTCTGATAGGATGCTTTCCATGAACAACAGAAAATGAGAGACTACTGAAAAAGAGAAATGAGCATACTGACAGTGCAGATTTACATTCTGACTCCGTGTATTAAACACTGGGGGTTTTTTTTCCATTTTTTTGATGAAGTATTGAATCACCTTATGTATTTAACTCTTAAGAAACATGAAATTGTGAAATTGTATTACAACTGTGCAGAATACATGATGTTATAAATGTGTATATATAAGTAAATAGTAAACCTCTCTCACTGAGACTGATGCACACAAATAATGTATGTGCATTTTTGTAACACAGAATTATACAGTGTTAATAATGAGAGGACTACTTCATTACTTATACTGGATAGTGGTGGCTCTAATTATGCTCAGATTTATGTGGTTTGGCTAAAAGGTCTCGTGTCTTGTCTTATCTCTGCCCCTGCCTATCCTGTCTGTTGAGTAATTATTGGGCAATTGTTAGGGTTTCTAGTCCTGTCTTTGTTTACTTCTAGCCTTGTTTTCCTTTATTCTCTATCTTAAATGTCAACTCATCTGTATTTATTTTTTGTACATATACTCAGTGATTCATTCTATTTAAATAGTTTAAACTCTATATATCGTGCCTCAGCACCTCCATCATAACAAAGGAGGTCGTTGCATGGGGTAGCTGGTTGATAATCCTCTTCTTCAGCACTAGGGGAGGCTGCAGTGTCATTAATGCAATCCTCAGCAGTCTGAAGAGGAGAACAGGCAGTTTCTACTGAGTCACTGTGGCCTGTCTGCTCTGTTTATCCTCCACACTCCGCACATACTGCAGCCCGCACAAACATCAACCACAGCCTTTAGAAAAAAGCCCTACAGGGCAAAGTACTGTGAGTGGCTCAACACATTCATAAATATCATCATGAGATGCTCAGAGCTTCAGCTTGAATATAAGTGATCTTAATTATATCCTTGTCCCTGAGCCAAGGAAAGCAATGACATTACTGATTTGATTTGAATGAAGGTGGCCTTCATTAGCGTGACTCTGGAACACGTAATGGGCAGAGCGTGAGAGAGAGATACAGGCAGAGAGACAGACATTAAAAACAGACAGGGAGAGAGAGAGACAGAGAGAGAGAGAGAACAGAAGCAGAAGGAGAAAGCATGCGAGAGAAAGAGAGACAGAGGGACAGAGAGAAAGATGAGATGGAAAACTACACGCAAAAAGTAAGAGAGACACAAAAATGAAGAGAGAAAGTGAGCAACAGAAATTATGTGAGAGAGAAACAGAGAGAGACAGAGACAGGCAGAGAGAGAGAGTAGAACAGAGAGAAGAGAAAGAGAAATACAAAAAAAGAAAGCGAAAAAGTGAGAGTGTGAGCGAGAGTAAAAGAGAGGAGAGAGAGAAGATATAGAAAAGATAGAGGATAGAGAAAGAAGACAGAGAGAGAGAGGATGGAGAGAGAGAGAGAGAGAGAGAGAGAGAGAGAGAGAGAGAGAGAGAGAGAGAGAGAGGATATATAGAGAGAAGGGTTAAATCCGTTTCTCTGCCTTTGCCTGCTGCTGTTTTCCTTCCTCAAAGGCACTGACGCAGAAACAAATGTTTCAAGTGTTTGTCAGTCTGAGACCTCGTTTATATGCTTGCAGGCCTGATAGAGACATAGAGAGAAAGACAGAGAGGAAGAGAGAGAGAAGAGAGAGAGGTAGAGAGGCAGAGAGAGAGAGAATGGAATGAGAGAGAGGATAGAGAGAAAGATGGAAATCAGCAGCAACATGACCGCACACTTTCAAATGAATGCTTTTGTTTTCTACAACAAAAACATGTAAATGAGAGAGCCCCGTTCGCCAAGAGCTATAAATAACTGAACAGTCAGTGAGATAACGGCATGACTGTGAAGTGCTCCTAGCAAACACTGACCCACTGACCACAAACACCATCTCAGACCAGGACTACACAGTTATGAGCTGTCTCTTGTCCTCACATGCATGCACGCACACACACACACACACACACACACACACACACACACACACACACACACACACACATACACACACACAAACACACAC
>JBBIGA010048842.1:0-12977 GCA_037576975.1 Alestes dentex
GCCCTTGCGCGCCCGCCCGGCCAATGACGAGCCGAGGCGTTTGCTATCATAACGTCATGCGCTCGAGCCTCCGCGCGGCCAAGGGGCGAAGTGGCGGGAGAGGCGCCGACACGCCTACGCAGCAGCCAATCACGGCCCAGAGAGAGGCAGCGAGGGGGCGGGGGCTCTAGTTTATTGGCAAGAAGCAGGCCAATGGAAAATCACAGCGCGGCACTCGTGGGTCACGTGACACGGTCTCGTGGCTACAAGAGGATTTTTTTTTAAAGGCGCGCGACGCCCTGGCACGCGGCAGCAAAGGAATGTTCTAGAAAAAAAAAAAAAAGAATTCAAGAGTTTCTGCAGGTTTGAGTTTTACTACCGAAGATTAAAATAACAGGAGCAATAAATAAAGGAGCATTGAGCATGTGAATATCGGGAGATTAATTTTATTATAGTTATAAAAATATATTATGTATCGCCAATTTATATAATTTACAATATTTTATTTATGCTCCTGTATTACAATAACATTATGTATTACAATGTGTACAATATGTTCAATATTTATTTATGCTCCCGTATCACAATAACAGGAGCATAAAGAAAGGAGCAATAAAGGAGCATTTGAACATCTGATTTTTCAAGAGCTTCATTTTATGATAGTTATAATATAATACATTATTATAAAAAAATTCCGCACTATTGAGTTTTACAATACCCTGGGATCAGTTGAAACCAATGTAGATCAGAGCAGCTTTCACTTCACAGTTTTTTTTTTATAAAGTAATTCACAATCTTATGAAGGAGGTTTAAATAAACTGCATAAATCAGGGGTGTATAATCCTATCTGTTAATGGTCAGTGTGTGACTGCAGGTGTTCGTTCAAAACAAACATGATTTATTAATTAGTCTCAGTCCAACAGTAGCTGATCAGGAGTGCTCCTGCTTTGTTGGAATATAAATCTGCACCTCTAACACAAATCAGTGCTTGGGTCCTGATGTGAGCATATTCCTTTCCAGAAGGACCACTGAGCACGTGCCTTCTGAATTTTTATGTACATTATATGGACAAAAGTATTGGGACACATCTGTTTTTCAGGATTTGGACTAGGCTTCTTACTTCCAGTGAAGGACAGTCTTAATACTTACCAAAAATACTTACCAAAAACATACCAAAACATGTTGGACAACACCATGCGGATACAGTTTGGGGAAGAACCTTTTCTATTCCAGCATGACTGTGCCCGAGTGCACCAAGCGAGCTCCATAAAGACATGGTCGGATGAGTTCGGTGTGGAACAATTTGACTGGCCCGCACAGAGTCCTGACCTGAACTCCATCCAACACCTTTGGGATGAACTGGAATGGAAATTGTGAGCCAGATGGGCACAGATTTCCCAGAGAAACTCCAATCTTGTGGAAAACTTTCCAAGAAGAGTGGAACTTGTTATAGCTGCAAAGCGGGGACCAACTCCATATTAAAGTCTATTTATTTGAATGCAAGTCCCTGTTTGTGTTAGGGTCAAGCATCCCAATACTTTTGTCTATTTAGTGTATAGAGCTGATAATAGTAAAATGTTGTGGCCCAGAAAAAGTTTTCTAGGCACTAATTTGCATTAGAAAGACCTGTGTGTACCTCCCTGCCACAAACAGTTTAAAACTGTCAAGGCTGTTTCAGGCTTTATCTTTATTGGAAAACCAAGTACATCGACTCGGACATCAGGCAACAGGTAACTGTTAAATGTTGTAATTTAATAATATTTTATTAAGGACTTTTGACCTTGTTAGATGTCTGGTTCCTATCACCTGTAATGTTTTCCACTGAAAGGTAAATAAATGGAAGTGGAGATTTTAAAACGGTGGCTTTGTGAGTGGGTCGTTTATTTATTTATTTAGTATTGCAAGTATTTACACTTACTTAGAAGGCTTATACAGAGATTAAAGACCTCTCAAGGGAAGGCAGTTAAGGGATGTCCCACTACACTATTTGGAGTTTCTGAGGGAATTTGTGCCCATTCATTCTGAGGTCAGGCACTAATGTTGGATGAGAATTCCTGGCTCTCAGTCTCGTTCCAGTTCATCCCTAAGGTGCTGGATGGGGTTGAGGTCAGGACTCTGTGTGGGCCTGTCAAGTTCTTCCACACCGAACTCATCCAGCCACGTCTTTATGGAGCTCGCTTTGTGCACTGGGGCACAGTCATGCTGGAATAGAAAAGGTTCTTCCTAAAACTGTGTCCACAAAGTTGGAATCATGATGTTGTCCAATATGTCTTGGTGGGCTGAAGCATTAAGATTGTCCTTCACTGGAAATAAGGGGCCTAGCCCAAACACAGAATAACAGGAGTGTCCCAATACTTTTGTCCACATAGTGTCGGTCCAGCTTGCTTCTCCAACGGCTGCTTTAGCAGCAATTCAGTTCAAAGCAATTACAGTTGTGATAGTATGCATAGCGCTAGTCATTATTAGGGCAAAGGAGCATTTGAACATCTGAATATCCGACCTCTCAGGAGCTTTATTTTATTATAGTTGTAGCACTACACCTTTCAATTAAACGCTCATGTGATTGCAGCTCTCCAGCAGCACGGCTCCATCCAGGACAATTATTAACAGTAGACAAACAGAAATGCTCTCAAGAGGAGAGGTCATTATGTGGTAGGTGTGTGTTCTGGCTGGGCGTGGGCTCAGCGTAGGAGATTACCATGAGTTGCCTCACATGCACACACATTCATTTACATGCAAGGTGTGTTTGGCCTGTCATAATTTGTTATTGTGACCAGATGGGTCAACTCAAGAGGCAGACCGTGCGAGGACAATTTAAAGATGACCTAGAATGTGTGTTTTTGCACCTTTGGGCGGGAGTCCAAGACAGCATGCTCTCGCCCTCACTGGGTGGCCGTCCCTTTCTCCCTTCACTTCAGCGCGCGAACCCACCTGGACTTTCATTTCTGTTTTAGCTTCATAAATTCTTATTCTTTTACGTATTTTATTCTAATGTCACACTTTTTTTTTTTTCTTGTAACAGGCAAAATGATTGACTGTCCCACTTCACATGAACAAAATTAGGAGGCTTTGTGACAACTCACATAATACATGAATTTATAGGTTTTAATGAGAAGCCTCTGTTGAAATTAAAAAGAAAAAAAAAAGAAAAACACCCACTGGTGGCCTGGTGGTTAGGGAGTTGTTCCTGATGAACACTTTACACTTGGTGCAGAGATGGTTGCACCTCTCAAGATCCTCAATGAGTTTTTTTTAGCCTTTACAGAGACAGTAGCTGGAAATTAATTAACACACAATAATAATACAGATACTCAAGCAAGCGAAACATGCTGAAACACATCAGTAATCATTCAGAAGCATTTCCAAAGAAACCTCTGTCCTCTAGAGCCCTATAATTATCATGCTACAATGAACTGGCAGACCATCTATTTGGCAGCTGTGATGACTAGCCTGGGACTGGTAACCTCTACCCACTTCGTTCCACACTTCACAGGTGCTTAAACATTTCGAACCTGTTTGCTGAAACCCAGTCTTAGAGCATGGACCCATGGACAGAAAAATCTGTGTAAACCTTCTACCCCAGACAGAAGAGATGTCTTATGGCCTGCAAGACAGTGCTAGCGGGGCCAGAATTATCAGTATAGTTATACTGATAAAACTTTTCATCTCTTCTTCCTACTGTACAGCAAGTCTTGGACTACAGAAAGCTCGTCTACTTTCTAGAACCTGATCAGAGTGTTCTAAGAAAACCTTACGGAACAACACACAAAGCAGTCATAGTTCACAAGACCCCAAAAAAAACCCCAGTTGTTTTTAATCGCATACGATTTATCATTACATCTGGATTTGTTTGTCTTCTGGTCTATTCTACCGGCAAATCATCTGTGAGCAAGTTAGGAGGGGGTTTTTTTTCACTGGGTTGCTAAAGGGGCTGCAGAACATTTTCAGAAGTTCTATCTCGATCTCTGAGCAAACCAGGAGAATCAAGCAAGAAAACGGCTAAATGTATTAATCTCTTCAGTTAGATGTGCACGAACACTGCACAAAGCGAATCAACATACTGCTGTCTGTTTATTCTTGCAAGTAAATGTAAGTGTAGGCCCAGTGTAGCCTTTTCACTCTACCTTCCAACAGGAACTGTCTGAATCTCTTGTCACTTGTCAGTTTTTGGTGATCTATTGATAATGCTCTTGGCTTAAACTCCCAGCCACGCCAAGCATGGAGGACTTCGGCAGATATGCTTTCAAAGCAAACAAAGTAGCAAAAGGCAGCTAAAGCTTGTTCAGGGCTCAGGAGCATGACAATAAGTCCATGCTGGAGGCTAATGCACTTGAAAACAGCTAGAAGACGAGGACATGGCACGCATGATTAGCAGAATGCTTTCCCAAACGCAGCAACTACACAGGGGCTGGTAATGTGACGCCCTCTATTGTCCAAGTATGCCACTGGATTGTGGTTTTCTGTAGACTAAATGAAAGCCAGGTTGGTCGGGCAGGTTTGTCGTGTAAGGCTGCGCTCCACTGAGCATTATAAGCAACGTTCCTTTCAAGAATGAACTGTGAGATAATTTAGGGACAAATGTAAACAGTTTCCACCTCGCTGTGTGTGAAAAGATAGACCAAGATGAGGGATGGACTACTGACAGGGCCAGTGGTGCAAGTGCCCAGGAGCCTCTAATTGCTTAGGGGTCAGCAGACGTGTAGGTCCAAATGGGCTCAAATGCTCAAAGACAGTCCACTGCAGAGGTACACATAAGAGAGACAGCACCGTAAACGTACTCCCCGCATGAAAGTGGCCCTTTATTGTCATGCATGAGCACAGCACACAGTGTGAAATTATTTCTCTTTATTTAACCCATTCACCAAGAGAAGTAGTGGACAGCCAGCGATGCAGCGCCCGGGGAGCAGCGTGTGGGGACGATACCTTACTCAACGGTACCTCAGTGTTGCCACTAGCAGGCCTGGGATTTGAACCCACAACCTTCTGATTGCAGTGGCATCTCCCTAACCACCAGGCCACCAGCTGCCCCAGTTTTCAGTTTCATTCAGTTACATTCAATATACCTCTGAAAATTATTTTTAAAATTCCATGATTTGTCAGGTTTATGTGGGCTTCCGTGTTTTTCTAACTCTTTTAAATTGGAACCTAGAAGCACCAACTCAGAATATGGCTTAAATGATCTCAAATAGACTTGCTGGCGCTCTCACTGGCATACTGTGAAAAAAAAAAGCATACAAAAGAACCTGGTACAGCTGAAAATGGTGGTAGCGTGTCTGAATTTGGTCTGCATTTTCGTTTTGGTACCAGGCAGTGTTCTCTTTTTCTCCTTGTTTGGTCAAACAACCCCTCAGTTTGACCTTGGACACACAAAGTGGTGTGCAGAAACGCCGCTCTTCAGAAGCCAGGGAAAGACAAGGATCAATACAGTCTTGGAAAGATGACAGCACCAGTGTTTCCCAACTGCTCAGTCGTACTGACCTTAGATCAGCTTTGCTATAACTGTTACAGCAGTTAACGTTGCGATTCAGGTGGCAATAGCCATCTCCAGGTCAGCGTGACAGCATGCGTGCGGACCGCCGCTGGAGAGGGAGGAGGATGAGGGGGTGTTGACCTGAAGACCAATCACCACGAGGTCTGAGGCCAGTACTTATCCGCAGACGAGCGCGTGCGGCGATCGCCTTTGACCATCCGTCCTGGTGAGCAGAGCCCATCTAGAACAGCAGAATGGTAAGTCATTCAAAGTCAGCCAACATCTGGAACAGACAAAGAAAGTTTTGCATGGCTGATAAATGCAAATCCGGCCACATTGAAGTTATTACATTTCTCTAAACCAGGCATTCTCACTGGCCTCCATTCTTGTTGAGTCATCAAAGCTGTTACTGTAAGATATGATTCAGGTTCCAGTCACTAATTTGTGAAGAGGAGGGCGGTATCTTGACGACAAGAACGAAAAAGATTTGCCCTAAAGACGTTGTCAAATGTATTTACTGATGTATTCATCTTTTCTGTCTCCAGACAAGCTACACAGACAAAGGGGAAAAGGTAAAATACATTGTTTTTTTTTTTTACAGCAGTTCAGTTACTGATAGACTGATTGTCACCAGACACAACTTATATGCTGCAAAAGTGGCAACTGATATCAGGGCGCCTTCACTTTTTCTCGTTTTTGTGATGGGCTGAAAAGACAAAATGATATATAAGTAAAGACGATATATAGATTTTGTCATTCTATGCGTCATATTTTGCAGCCGAAATACGAAAAGATACAATTTTTTTTGAATCATTATTAGTTACTCTAAAAGTAAGAATATGATGTTTAGTATAGAAATATGTTATCTCACCGTTTGGGGGAGTTCGACCAGTAACTTTTTGTTTCATTGGACACACTTTTGGCAGCCCTGATATAGACTGTAGCACTACTGGACAACATTCAGTTCCGTTTCACTGCACTAGGAGAAAAATAATATTATATGTGCTAAAATATTTATACAGTAACAAGAACAATGTCTGGCGGAATCTGTGTGCTTTTTTTGTATTTCAGCCAGAGAGAGGCAAATTTTTGAGGTTCCACCATGTGAAGTTCTGGGTGGGCAATGCAAAACAGGTATGTCTAATGAAATCCACCGCGAATCCAAGGAAATATACATTAAATGAAAAGTTTCTACATGCAGGACCCTACAGTCCCTATTATTACCAAAAGGATGAAAAATAATCTATATAAACATATGATGAAATGTTGAAGCTTTTTAATCGTGATCAATCAAATGGTTTTCTGCGATGAATCGCATCGTTATACGCAAAAATTAAAAAAAAGAATTCAAAAGTAGTGTATTGCGCACTTTTATTTGAAAAGTGCTGCTAGTTGAACAAAAGTGCAACAACATTTGGTTTGCAAACACTTTAAACCAATAAGGAGCTTTTTAACCACAGTGTTCCCTTTAACACAGTCACACAGTTACAGCTCAAATGTTTCTGTAAATCTCAACATAAACATTAATGTAATCAATTCAAAAATAAAACCAAAACTATTTGTCACTGCAGGGCGTTCACGTTTTATCTAGTTTTTTTTTTATAGAAAGTCCAGAGCATGGGCACCAGAACTATTATTGCAGCTGCAAAGGGGGACCAACTCCATATGAAAGTCTATGTGTCTGAATGCAAGGGTCATTAAAGTCCCTGTTGGTGTAATGATCAGGTGTCCCATTACTTTTGTCCATCTAATATGGACAAAAGTAATGGGACGCCTGACCCCTGTGAAAACCAGATAAACCAAAACCAAATGTTATGGTTTTAACCCCATTAAATGTATGTGCGCCAGCATTTCCGGTTCCTTGATTTCCACTTGATATCTACCGCCTTACTGTCCCAACCCTTATGGCATCTACAACCCTTAATAGCATAGGTCCAGCATTTCCTCCCAGTGTCTTGGTATAACCTGTCCAGCATATATTGAAACATTATGGTAGAATAGCAGATCTATAATCCAGATTAAAAAACACATTCGCTTAAGATAGCCTGTGCCTGGAGTATTAGGCCTGTTTTGTTGTTTCCAATTGTACTGCTATTTCATTTATCTTATCTTCAAATTGTTTGCCATTTTTGTTTATCATCCTGTAAGAGGTGCTATATAGACTATTTCTGTAGTTGAGGAATGATTTATAATAGCTGCTGGATAATTAGTAACATCTACCAATAATATCAAATACATGTCACGGCATGGAAGGAACACACATCATGATTTCTGATTCACACTGACTGTGTAATAAGCCAGTTGTTTTTAGGGTGAAATGTCATATAGGCGGATCTCTGCTAGATGGAACGTAGCTTGAGTCATTCAACCTGTACTTCTTGGTCACGTACAGTGATCCACTCCGACCTATATATGAGGACACTGAAAGATAAGCACATGACCAAATATGAATTTGGGGTCTTTGCTTGCCATATATTTATACTAAAGACATCAATAGGACACAAACACTCAGTGGTGTCCTTTGTAAACATGACTCGACAGTAATCCGGTCAAAGTTAAGTTCAGACGTGATGGTGATGCAAGACCGATCGCCAGGATGATAAGTAGCTTTTGCATGTGTTTACACAATAAACAGGCCCTGCGTGCACTGGTGGAGAACAGAGGCGTGTTCATATGAGCTGAGAGTTTTGTTTTTTTTTCATCATATACTAAAGGCTTACAGGCGGTCGGGCCGAAAATCAAAACAAACAGTCAAACCAGTTCATTAATTCCTTTATTCAGTCTTTGGGGCCTTGTTTGATGCATGTATTCATTCATTCACTGAACATGACATCACCGCTGCGCTGGGCAAACCTGACCGGTCAAATGAAAAGTCGTTGATTAAACACCGGAAAGCTCCTGGCACAGGATGATCAGGGTAGTTTCCTGGTTACGTAGTTGCTAGTTCGAACCTGCATGGGGTTTTACACGCATTAATGAAGAAACCAATAGAGAAATACTGCAAAACCTCCCTTCACTGCAAATTTGAACTCGAAGGTACACAGTCACACATGAACACACCACAGCACACACTGAAATTCTTTCTCTGCACTGAACCCATTCACCAAGTGAAGCAGCGGGCAGCCAAGAACACAGCGCCCGGGGAGCAGTGTGTGGGGACGGTACCTTGTTCAAGGGAACCAGTGGTGCCACTAGAAGTCCTGAGATTGGAACCTAGACCCTTCCAATCACTGGGGCAACTCCCTAACCACCAGCTGCCCAGCTGCAGGGCATGGAGCCAGGCTAGTGACATCGCTTCTATAGTCATAGGGCAGTGGGTGGCCTAATGGTTAGGGGGTTCGCCCTGTGATCAGAAAGTTGTGGGTTCGAATCCCAAGACTGCTAGTAATACCTCTGATACGCCCCCCACACACTGCTCCCCTGGTGCTGTGTTCCTGGCTGCCTGCTGCTTCACTTGGTGAATGTGTGCTGTGCTATGTTCACATATGACAGAATGGTCACTTTTCACTCATAATTTTCTGAGCCACGGCCTTTATACCTTCGGTACTGGACCAAGGAAAAAATGTAGTCTTGTACTTTATACTGAATTTTTCCTTAGTCTGTTAGTCCAGTACCAAAGACGTGGCCACTCCCCTCTGTCTTTGCTACACTTGCAGGTGAAGCCAGCAATGATTTAGTCAATTCTTTACACGTCCAGGTGAAAAGAAAGTGACTAAGCACTATTACCTGACAAAACAATGCATCAGAATGTAGACTAGAATGATATGTTCGAACCCACGACCTTCCAATCACAGGGGCAGATCCCTAACCACTAGACCACCAACAGCTTATTACACCAGAATAGACCTGCTGTATAATAGATGTACACTTGTGTAATGTGCATATAATGATAAATAATCACTGTAAGTATGATGTTTCCTGCTCAAACAAATGTAAAACGAAACGGTGGTAGAAAACTTCTGTTATGTCCAGATATAGATAGCCGCTTATCCCGCATTTCCTCAAAAATCGATAATATTAACATGGAGTCTGTCTGTCCTGTGGTGGATTACCAGCATAAGAGCATTAGCGAGATCTGGTACTGATGCTGGATGATCAGTTCTGGATTAGAAACGCAACTGTAGCTCATCCCAAAGGTACTGGAGGAAGCTCCATCACTCCAAAGAACACTGTTCCAGCACTCCACAGCCCAGTGCTCGTGCGTGGCCGCTCCTGAGTGTTCCACTGAGTTATTAATGTGTGGTGCCAGGGGCCTGCATAGTTTAGTGTTCAGTAGTTCAGTGATTGATTAGAGAATTTTGACACAATTGAGACATTAATGTTTACAGTATATTACTACAGTGTATTACAAATGACAGTGTATTACACATGTGACCGGATGAATTAAAAACACAATAGATCATATTTTCTTTGTTTGAAAATGGCCTGCAAATTTTATTTTGACAAAAAAAATGAGCGCACACACACACACACACACACACACACACACATACTTCAATTGCTCTGAAATGTATCCCTGACCTTACACACACTCACACACACACACATGCATTTCTAAACCCCTAGAAAACACTACAATGTGCAGGGCAGAAGGAAAATGAAGCATTAAGAACCTCTGCGCTAAATTCTTTTGTCCACTGGCTTGTTTTTCCTCTGTGTCCTGCAGGCAGCGGTCTTCTACTGTGACAAGATGGGCTTCGAGCCTCTGGCCTACAAAGGCCTGGAGACCGGCAGCAGAGAGGTGGTGTCCCACGTCATGAAGCAGGATAAGGTGTGTGTACCAACTCACACACAAACTCACACACACAAAACCTCTTACAGAGTGTATATTTCTCATATTATGAATCATTTTCTAGACAATGACGGCATGTACAGTGTACGTTTAAGTAGCATGAACAAAACAGATTTATTTTTACCTGTTCTGTATTCCAGGTATTTTGGGCATTATTAATGAAATACTGCACTTATCTAATTACTATTCGGATGTTATAAATAACATACAGCTTTTTCGCCGTTGCTAATGATTTGAATGTGTTGCTTTTTGGCAATACCGACATGTCATGTCAAAAATCACATCCATAATTACGTTTTTCCAGATTATATTCATCTTCGAATCTCCTCTGAATCCTGGAAACGAAGGTAGTGTCTTATCCTGATCACTTCTGTGATCTTTATCTAAAATAATAGCGCGGGAGCCAGCATGAAGGCACTTGTCCTGACTCCTCTCTCTCCACACAGAGATGGGGGAGCATCTCATAAAACATGGGGACAGCGTTAAGGACATCGCATTCCAAGTAGAAGACTGTGACTTTCTGGTCAAGGTACACGAGCTGATGTTGTAATCACACCGGATTTGTTGTGTAGACAGAGATCAATATGTAGAGGTGACTCAAGGCCACAAATATGGAGTGAAGGTAAATGTCACATTTTGCCATTCAACCACTTGATGGCAGTGTTACAGTGTTACTTACAGTGTTGTAGACTCCAGGCTTCAAGGATAAGGCACAGTTTCACCGTGGCACTGTAGCACTGTGGTGAACAGTCCCTTCTTGAAATGATAAGCATGCCGATAAAGTAACGCGGCCCCTTACAGTGACATGTGAACACACCACAGCACACAGTGTGAACTTCTTTCTCTATATTCAACCCGTTCACCAAGTGAAGCAGGGGGGCTGCCACAGATGAGGGGCGCCCGGGGAGCAGTGTGTGGGGACCATACGTTGCTCAAGGGAACCTCAGTGATGACACTAACAGTGCTGGGATTTGAACCCACAACCTTCGGATTGCAGCGGCAACTCCCTAACCACCAGCTGCCTCAAACATCTATAGCTAGAGAATATCCATCTGAATCTAAAGAAATGATGGGAATTAGATTATGTAGTATCACAATTTTTACAATATGTACATGTGTGCGATTTGGAACAATATTTAAGCCTTTGTAATTCCAGAAGTGTTGATATTGACCCTGTACTATCTTGAAAGGAATCGCAATCACAATATGTAGAAGTAAAATCGCCATACTAACTTTACCATACTGTGTTTCTCCAGTGTGAATACCCTTGCAGTGTTAATGTATAAGCTTTTGGGATTTTTTTGTTATATATATATGTATATATATATATTTACAGAACTTGAATAATTCAAAAAAAACAAAACTCTTGTTCACTCTTCAACAAAATGGCAATAATTACCTTTGACATACTTCTAGCAATACACACAAACACACAAACATATGACTGTTATGTATGACTGTGACCCACTGATATATAAGCTAATAGATATGGCTCGGATGCTAGCTATCATTAGTGACACACACTATATGGCCGAAAGTATTGGGACACCTGGCTGAAAACCAGTTCTGCCCAATTAGCCACCTTGTAGTCAAGTTTATTGTATTACCTCCCTCAAAATATTTAAAGGTATTACAAGAGATGTTCATTTTTTTCATTTTGGCCAGACTGTCTTTTTAACGAGGGTCTGTCTTTGTGCATGTAAACAGAAAGCCATAGAGAGGGGAGCAGTGGTAGTCAAAGAGCCATGGGTTGAACAGGACAAGTATGGCAAAGTGAAATATGCCGTGGTTCAAACGGTGGGTAACACACATACCAACACGTTCAATTCTTTTAAAACACAGAAGTAAACTGTAAGCATGACCTCATTAACCAAAAGGAAAGGGAGTTCTTATCCTCTGTATTTCTGAGGATATTTAGTTTCCAGAAAGAGCATGTCCCTAACAGCTTCACCCCAAATCTCTGCTTTTGCTTTGTTGTCTCAGTATGGAGATACAACCCACACGTTTGTGGAATACATGGGTCCATACAAAGGCCTGTTTCTACCAGGCTACAAAGAACCTCTCTTCAAAGACCCACTGCTTCAGAAACTGTGAGTGTGTTAACATGAATGGGCTCCAGTGTGAATTTACACTGCCTGCGATGTCACAGTAATCAGTGGTTAAGCTCGTTGTGTTGGGCCAGTTGTAAACTCATCAGAGCCAGTTAATACCTGTAGGATGAAGGACACCAAGAAAACTAAATATCGACTGACCTTTAATGTAAGAAACACAGGGATGGATTGCTTGAGTGTTTTTTTGATTTATTTATTTATTTGCTCTCTTGCTTGCAGGCCTCCAGGCTGCCTGAGCTTCATCGATCACATTGTGGGAAACCAGCCAGATGATCAAATGGTGCCGATATCAGACTGGTGAGAGAGCGAACGCAGCTCGCGTACTGCTGGCACAACTCCACAATACACAATCGATAATGGCCATTTATTTATTAACCCCCCCCCCCAAAAAAAAGGGTTCATTTTAAGAGTTATCTGGCAGCAAAGGGCTCATTTATTTTAAAGAGAAGGGAAACTTCCATTAGAAGTTATTTTATACATTATATGGACAAAAATATTGGGACTTTGCATTCAAATACATAGACTTTTAGTATGAAGTTGGTCCCCCGTTTGCAGCTATAACAGCTTCCACTCTTCTTGGAAGGCTTTCCACAAGATTTTGGAGTTTCTGTGGGGAATTTGTGCC
>JBBIGA010048860.1:0-12975 GCA_037576975.1 Alestes dentex
CAAATAAAGTACTTGGAGAGATGTGTGTGTGAGTTTGTGTGTGTGTGTGTGTGTGTGTGTGTGTGTGTGTGTGTGTATACACACTAGGGGTGTCACGAGATTTAAAAAAATCTATTTACAAGCTCTCTGAATAATTGAACTAAATTATCGCACACGTTTTTTATTTTTTTTTAATCAATTTTGGCATGAGTGAATGAATAATCAACATTACAGACTTTCGATGTCTATTTAATAACAGTTTCTGCAGTGCAATCAAAAATATGACCTAATATGCTGAGGGGAAAAATGCTTCAGCAAGAACGATGATAGAACAAAGTCCATCTATAAGCTGCAGTTTAAGACTATGTACATACGCGCAGGGTGATCTGTAGAATTAAGCTTATACAGTTTATAGTCAGTGTATTACACTGCAACTGATGGGAAATAGGCAAATAATACGCACAATCCGAGAAAAATATATTGTATTTAAATGAGAAGAGCCTGGAGAGATAGATATTTCTTTAGAGGTGCATTGAGCCAGTTTATACAGGTTCTAACACAGAAATGCTGCCGTGAAGCAGGGTGTTCTGACGACTCATGCAACCCTGTGGAAAAATGCCCCCTTCAAGTTTATACAGCTGCCAGTGTCCCAAAGTGGCACAGATTTATGTTCATTGAAAATCCCAAGACTGTGGAACTGCACATGCGCAGAAGGGCACGGGAGCTCGTTTCAAAAGTGTCAAGACAGAACAGCGGACCGGGTTAAAGTCACGTGGTGCGATTAATCAGCGTTCGTTTTTTTAACGCGTTATTTTTTCTGTGATTAATTGATCGAAATTAACACGTTAATTCAACACCCCTAACATACATAACTTACATTTTATAATATGGCTTGTTTGGTTAAGATTGTTTTAATTTTGTTTATATACTATCAGTAAAAAAAAATGTTAAAAAATGAAAACAATTATATAGCATTATATAGCAAGTATTTTAACACTCCTTGCTGTTTGCAGAAAATGAATTGTTCATTTTGCTGACATTGTTATTTTGTTCATGCATGTAAATAAAAA
The DNA here is from genome assembly GCA_037576975.1 of Alestes dentex. Lineage (NCBI taxonomy): Eukaryota > Metazoa > Chordata > Actinopteri > Characiformes > Alestidae > Alestes > Alestes dentex. Next base: position 1,050 of record JBBIGA010048860.1, read on the forward strand.
TAAAAAATAAAACGTATTCTTGTTTGTAACTTTTTGTAGTATTGTAGAATTTTGTAGAATTGTTTACTTTGTAAACGTTTTTGTGTATATATAGTTGTCATTTTATTTAATATCTAGACTATCTAGACTAATTGTTTGCCATCTGTAATGGAGGAAATAGGCTACTTTATTAAATTCTTTAATAAAATGGTGATTCTAAGGCATGTTGAGTCATTTTTCTTGTACCGTGCAGAAATATGTTTTTTTATTTGTTTTTTCCAATAAAAGCTCTTTCTGGAGGCCTATTTAATATTTAATGTTTTGTAGCTGTATGCTTTGTAACTTATGCTTCTACACTCATACAAATATAAAATAAAGAACGCATTTCAGTAACATGCTACATTTTTATTAATATTTGAAAATGACATTACAGTGTTAGTCTAGACATATGACATCAAGATAAACATAAAAAGCGGATTAGAGCAACAACACTAAAGTTAGTGCAACTCCACAGCAGGAGGAGTGGATGAGAGGAGAGCCCATGGTTCCACTGTCTCAGTGTCTCTCAGCCACATGAAGGAGCTCCATACAACACTCAGACACGAGCTCCTCTGCTTTGTACGCCTGAGGAACAGAGAGAAATAAGGAGCTGTTAGAAATATTACAACTGTGGAGAGTCACGGGAGACCACCCGGTGACTGGTGCTGGTCAGTGGTGGAGAGGTGGTCCAGGTCGGTGGGGATACATATATATATATATATATATATATATATATATATATATATAGAGAGAGAGAGAGAGAGAGAGAGAGAGAGTGCAAGAGAAAAGGCAGAAAGACAGATAGACATCAACATGGAATAAGAAAGTCATGAGGTAGACTTTTTTGCACCATAAAACTTGTGTGGCCCTATTATATGATCAAACTGATGCTTTTTCTTCACAATCCACTGATCTATATCTGTCTCTGAAACAGATGCATCTGTTATGCATCTTCACATAATAAACAAACTTTCACACCAAACTCCCATAAAAACAGAGCGAACGTTATTCTTGCAGCCAGCAAAAAATAATCCTCCATATAATGGACCTGTTGACTTTGTAAATGAGGGAAATTTATCAAACGGCCTGAGAACAAGCTCCTACGGCAAAGCCCAGCACACTTGTAGGGAAATGGACTGCAGTTCTCACAACAAGCATGGTTTACAGAGGAGAATATTTGGTGTAAAACTCTACTAGGGCAGCTGGTGACCCTGTGGTTGGTGTGTTGCCCTTGCAATCAGAAAACCTTCTGAGTTTGAATCCCAACACTGCTAGTGTCATCACTGAGGTTCCCTAGTGCAAGATACCCTCCCAACACACTGCTCCCCAGACGCCCCTCGTTGGTGGCAGCCCCCTGCTTCACTTGTTGAATGGGTTAAATGCAGAGAAAGAATGTCACATTGTGTCCTGTGGTGTGTTCACGTGTGATTATAAGGGGCTAATTTATTTTACTTTACTACAATATTGTGTGACTCCACTCACAGACTGACATATTGTAATGTCAGTCTAGACATATAATGTCAAGATAAACATAAAAAACAGACTAGAACTACAAAATTAAATTTACTGAGACTCAGAGAGGAGAGCCGATGGTTCCACTGTCACAGTATAAAACATTCATTGTAAAACTCTAAGTGTAAAGTGACCGTTTATCATATATATGAACACACCATGACAGCCAGGAACACAGCACCCGGGGAGCAGGGTGTGAAGATGGTACCTTGCTTAAGGGTAACTCAGTGGTGCCACAAGCAGTCCTGGGATTCAAACCCACAGCCTGCTGATCACAAGGGCAACTTCCGAACCACCAGGCCACTAGCTGCCCCATGAACTTTAGTGACATATATTTATATATAATACATATAATGACTTGTATTGACATATATATTCGACATATTGACATATAATGTCAGGATAAACATAAAAACAGATTAGAACCACAAAATAAAAGTTATTGTGACGCGAAGAGAAGAGAAAGAACAGCTTGTAGGGGAGAATATTTGTTGGAAAACTCCAGTACAATACTGTGATACACAAACTGAGATTCTGATGCTACCTCACACACCTCTATTAAAGGACAGACAAAGTAGATGCAGCTCCACACTGATGGATCCAGATTATTCTTCACACCAGATCCTAGAGGGTGTAATACTGAAAAGCTACCAACAGGAGGCAGTGTTCGAACAACCAAGAAACATCTAAAACATCCCTTGATTTCAACAAAACATGGAATTATTCTTGATCCATGCTTTGTATTTCATTGTCTCATGTTTTATGTTTTGCACTTAGTTTATAAGAAACGTGTTATAAAACCCCACGTATTTGGGGTTAAAGTGAACATCCACTGGGTTATACGGAACAAGCAGGTTGTCTTCTTACTGATTACTCCACAACATAGTTTGTATCAATCCTTAAAATCGAGGTTTTTTTTTCCCATGTGTGTCTCTTCTTTTGTCAGTCCTACAAACCCTGAAAGAATTAAGCTGGTTGAGAAAAAGAAAAAGTATCTACCAGGAGTGGGGTTCGAACCCACGCGGACATATGTCCATTGGATCTTAAGTCCAACGCCTTAACCACTCGGCCATCCTGGTAAACGTGCACTTCTACTCTCCATCGATGCATTTTATAGAAACTCAATTCATTAACCGCATGATTACAGTGTACTTTAAAGATTCGTTAATTTCCAGCTCCTAAAAAACAACATTTTCCCACTCGGAGCCCTTAGCAACCACAACGTAACGTTAGCATTTGCGGCTAATACTTATTACCAGCTAAATCCTTTTTGTTTTCTCCACACACGCCCCAGAGAAACGAAACCATCGACACAATAAACAATCTTCATGTTATTATTCGTTTAATCAACCCATTAACACGTTGCTCACTTTATAATTCGTACTTTTCTGCCTAAAACTGTTCCAGCTTCCATCTCTCGTCCGACGTAAACGCCTTGCTTTCTGGGCTCTTTAACGTTTTAGAGCGGCTTAGAAAGCTTGTCATACATTTATTCGCATTCATGAAGTTTTAAGAACCTGCAGACTGCAAAACGCACCTTAATGTTAACAAGAAAACTGTTTAAACTTGTAAAGCATTTAAAGTATTTACTGTTAAGGTGTTTTTATCTTTCCCACCCGTTTTCCGTATTCAAACCACGCCCCATCTAATAGGCTTTCACCAATCCGCGCGCGAGGATAAATGACCAGCCAATCCTAGTGCAGGAGAGGCGGGATCTGTATGAATACAGGTGGAGGGTGTAGAAGTGAAGGAGAGTTTCGTTTACTACAGAAGTTTGTTGTTTACTTGGTGTGTTAGTAAAAGTAAGCGCTTTTAAAATGCATTGTTTAACACGGGTTAAGGGTCTTTAACGTAGTATTAATAAATAAAAAAAACTAGGCTTAAGCAAGTATAGGACAGCTTCTCTGTGTACATGATTTATCAGTTTAAACTAATTCTAAAAATACACCCATTAACACGAGTTGCTGAACTTTAATCAGGTCTAAAACCCAAATAATGACATTCAGACCCAAATGAACCCGACTTATCCGGAACTAACCAGACTGAACCCGAACCAACACAACGTGAGACCCATTCGGATCCGTTCATGCATTTCACGTTCTAACGAGAAGCTTCCTCTCCTCTCAACACACTCTGATATCTTAATTAAACAGATCTGGCCATTCCCAGCGAATTTCCCACCGTATTTTCGTAGTTTACTGTATTTCATTTTAAACTCACCATATTTATACTTCATATTAAACCAACCATATAGACATTCACTCAAATAAACATTCTGAAACGTAATGAAGAATTCTGCTGAATTTTATAACTGCTCTATCCTTTGGTAAAGCCGTGTCTTACCTTGAGCATCCTCTCCTCTTCTGCCGACTCACCTGTACTGTCGTGAGGGGTCGAATCCTCTAGAAGTGTCTCGAACTTACCTGTTCTGTGACGCTTGAAACGTGGGAAGGTACAAACAAACACGCGTTGTAATCTGAGATAGCAGACCTACAAACTAGGTCTGGCATGCAGAACTTTTGGCTAAAACATCACTCTCACGCTCGTCTGGTTGGTCTGGTATAAAACAATGATCCCAGCCGAGAGATTTAAAGCGCTCAAATGTACTGCATAATTTAGGTGCTGAGATACACAATGTCATTTAAAGTGGGGTTGGAGAGAGATGGTTTATTCTAGATGAACTTGCTGAGATTACATCCGGTGGTGGTAAATGGAACCACACATGTGTATCATAAATATAGATATACCACCAGTGAACCTTCTGTCTTTTTTTACATGGAAAATTGTTGGAAATCTGTGGGAAAAAAATAGTTTAATGACTTTCTAGAAGCCCCCCCCCCATAGAAAGTTATACAGTACCTGATGTCTGAGAAATTGTTTTAATGATAGTTTGGAAATGTTTAGCCCTTAAACTTTTTCTTTAAATCCATTTGTGGGTTTACATGCAGGGTGTAAATGAAATGGTTAAATTTAAGTTGTAAACATTCACGTTATCTGTAAAGAAATCTGATCACACATCAGATTTCGCATAATTTTACATCACAGCCCTCTGGTTGACACTGACATTTCTATGATTTGAGGAATTTTGTACAATTGGTGGCAGAAGAGTGATAGAAAATTATATTGATGAGAGTGAAAAAAAAATTGCACGAACAAAGACAGTGTTGGAAAAAAAAAAAATTCAATCAGTCAAGTGTCTTAATCTTAAAGATAGAAGTTGACCAAAGGTAATCAATGAATGGAAGCTGGAGGCCACATATTAGAAAGCTGTTTATTGCATATTGCTCTTATTTTCATTCAACTGTTAGAAACATTAACTGGTTTACTGAACTATTTCTTTAAGGTCAAGCGAGTCAACCAATCAGATGAAGGCTGGATCGTGTTCCCAGACCAGGATTTCGGGCTGTGACTGTTAGAACTACACCTTCAGTTTGGACCATAAATAAAAAAAAATAACTTTTGGTGTTTCCAGATTAAACACAGACATATGAAACTTGGAAAAGATATTGTACGTTTCATTTATGAGTTGTATTAGACATTCATTGGGGACACAGCAATATCAGAACTGGGAGATTTTTGCTCCAACAATACAATTGATTCATTTTTGTATTTTGATTTTTTGAATGATGCATTACATTATATTACACTCATTTGGCAGACACCTTTATCCAAAGCAACTAACAGTGTGAGGAAACACGCAAGTTTCAGGACAGTGTGAGAACCAGAGGAGAGTACTAAATGCTATAATCATAATGTAACAACTTTATGCAAATAGCATGAGCCAGGCAAGCATTTACATGGGAGAACTGGAGTGGACATTTATGATTTATAATGCCAGTTCGTTGCATCAAGAAACAGATAGTAATATTGATATTGCAAATGTGACTAACAGAATGTACTGTTGTACCAGTGAAAGTGTGTGACATGTGTTCATTTAGGTGAATAAAAACGGACTAAAAAGGGCTCTCAGCCAGTTCGGCTGTAAAAAAAATTCAAAATGGAATCAACCACAAACGTTCAGGACCGGTGCATCTCTGATACTGATGTACTGTTGCTATCTGAATAAGACTTTCCGTCTCAGAGAAAGTAACTCTTTTGAGAAGGAAAAAAATCAACTTCCAGTGAAAGTCAGTGTAAAGAGACTTAACTGGAAATCATTTTGAACCATTTTTGTTAGTCCATTTTACACCTTTTCATGCTGTTCCTCAAACCAATGCACTTACAGACATCCACCCATTCAGTCTACAACAGTTAAGCCCCGCCCATTCACACTGAAGCTATAAGGAGTGTTTCAGACTACTTTATGAATTAAGCAAAATATAGAGCAGCCAATCAGAACACATGTCTCGTGTAAAAGCATTCGAAAATTAAATGTGGGGAAAAAGATGATACAGGATAAATGTAAGATATGATCTGTTAAACAGCTGCTTGTTTTGTCTGATCCTTTTTCTCCCTCCTCCTTTCCTCCACTCTCTTCCTCTCTCTCTCTTTCTCTCTGTAATATTCCTCCTTTAGATCCTCCCTCTCTCGGCGCCTCCAGCCCTTAGCGGTGACGTGGTAGAGGTCCACGTTGTTGCCAGAGTAAGCGTCTCTATATGTGGCTCTGAACACGGCTTCCCTGGCTATAGAGACGGCCTCGTCCACACTGAGGCCCCAGTCAACCCCCCCGTCCAGGATGGAGTAGGCATACGGAGAACCCGAGCCTACAGAGAAGAGCTGCCCCTGCAGACGGAGGCCATCACTGCACACGTAAAAAACTCTTGGACCAGATAGTTTCAGAGCTGTCAAAGCAGAGCTTCTTGTTTTAGGTTGAAAAGTTGTTCCGCTGACTGCCTTTGGCTGAGCTTGTCCATCAGTCCCTTTTACTGGTGAGGCCTTAGGTTGAGCACCAGCATCTGTAGGTCTTTCATGTCCATTCCCTCCTAGGAGCTCGCCCCCATCCCATCCACACAGAGTAGCAGCCACACACAGCTCTGTACCCTTGAACGGGTGCAGCATGTGGGACAGAAGCTTGGCGGCACCCCCCGTCGACAGCCTCCGGCGGTTCCTCAGCTGGTACAGCCGCAATTCCCGCGCCAGGATGCGCTTCCAGAGGGCGCAGTCGGCCGAGGTGCCCGAGGTGGTGCCCACCAGGTGGGAGTGCACAGGTAGGATCTTCGGGGACGCCGGACAGGCCACCAGGCCCGAGCAGCTGGAGCGAGAGTCCGCTGCAGCAATGACCCCACCTTGGAAGGCAAAACCCAGGGTAGTGGTGCCGTGACCCAGAGGGAACGGGAGAGGTACGGAGGGAGAGATGGAGAACGGGGTGGGAGTTTGGACGGAGAGAGATGGGAAAGGTTGGTGGAGGCGTTCTTCGCCTTTCGGGATCGTCCAGGCTGAATCAAAGCTGGGTCGGACTTGGCCAAACTCGAGAGGGCTCGCCGTCAGATATTCATGCACTGGCACATAAAATTCCAAAGGACTCGGGTTGCCTTTCCCCCAAAGGCATTTAGAAACAGATCCCCTTCCCAGCAAGCAAGGCGTCGCTTCCAGAGACATGGATGACAAAAGCGGAGCATTCCATTCAGGACAGGAACAGGCGTTGAGGAGACCACACACATCTTGTAAAGCCATTACCTACGTTACAGATGCTAAAATGTTGAAGTATGTGAAAGTAAGAAATCATGCATAAAAAAATAATGTGCCTGTGTCCGCACAGTCCTGTTCTAAAGGGGGTGAATCCTCAGACTGCTCTGAGTAGAGAAATAAAAATGCAAATAAATATAAGACAATTTGTTCTGCCCTGCTGGCTACGTCTTGAAAGTCCTTATAAGACAACCAGTCCTTAACTGGATCATGTTAGAATTCTCTCTATGTAGGAGTCTTGTTGGGATAAGGTGGCTTTGAGTGTGAGGACTTTTATAAAGTGTGATGTGTTGTCAGACCCCTCCCTGACATGTCATGCTTCAGTGAGATGATGTGGTTCAGATATGCGTGAACAGATACAGCACGCTTCCTCAGTGAAGCCAGGTGAGGGACGCTATTTAAAGCAGAGACAGGGGATTTCCCCATGAAGCTGCGTCCTTCTACACCACATAGTATCAAAATAGTATTTAAGGAAGCTTAGCATGCTTAAAACTACAGCGTTCATCAAACGGTGTAGAAAAACGAACCAGATTTGGTTGTGTACAAACGCTGGACACTAGTCAGTCCACTTTCAGAGTCCAACCGTTCCGCACCAGTTTGATCAAAGGGTACATTTAACACTGTTATATACATACTATAACACACACCTCGTATAATTCAATGCCTCTGAGGCTCGGGCTGGGCTCGGAGTAATCCAACCACAAAAACTTTCCAGCCAGTAGTTTCCTGTGTCCAGAGAGGTGTAGGACTAAACGTGCCACATGAACCACCATCAATAACTTTACATCTGCAAAGTAGACCAACAGGTTAGATGTATGTATAATAGAGTAACAGAGTGAACAGTATATGGACACAGCAAGCGGACACAGTCCAGCAGCACTGGTGTGTGTGTGTGTATGTGTGTGTGTGTGTGTGTTAGTGTGAAAGAGTGTGCTACTGGACACCCGCACCCACACACACACACACACACACACACACACAAACACACATACACATATATCATTCAGCTGCAGTGTTTGTGTCCCTGCTGTGCTGATAATGCTCCCCCTCCCTATTGCTCCTGGTGGGCCAGTGGGGTCCTGTCCATTGATGAATGGTGTAAATGGGGTTAGTAAATGTTGCAGAGAAACAGGTGGACTACAATTTGTAGTTGCAATATATATATATATATATATATATATATATACATATATAATCACATATGTATGTATGTGTGTGTATATATATATTATAACCATAGTTACTGGTAAATCACTAAACTGGTAAATATATACTTAACTGATGTACATTTTATATATACTTTATACATTCTTCAGTCTCTGTGTCTCCGTGTGACTGCGCCATCGTAACATGAGCAATCTCTGGGATCAATAATGTTTTCTGATTCTGATTCGGAACAGAAACGTGTTTTTGAAAAGAGCTACCAGGCTGCCAAGTTTTAAAAATCATCAGTTAAGCTGTGTTTCCTGCGGCCTCATTATCTTGTGGTTTTCGGGCTGGGCTGCTGTGTAGGAGGCCGGGGCCCCAGCCCGCGGTTATTCTGAGCTCAGTGTGTCACATGGTGGAGGGCGGGGGGCGGGGGGGGGGTGGGGGGGCGCTGCAGGTGCCGCTCTCACAGCCCCACCTGCTGCCTGTTTCTCACGGAAGAGCGGCGACCAGTCACCTGTGCACACATTCCTGAACACCACAGAGACGTCGGCCCGTCCCGGAGGTGAGCACTGACCTCCTCGGCGTGGCAGCTGAAGGACGTTTGGGCCTTAGAAGACCTTGGTGGCTCTCCTGGCTCCCTGGACCATAATGTGACGACCTGAAGGCGGGGAGATGACAGTCTGGACAGGTTTGAGCTTCGTCAGCAGAGGAGCGCTGTGGGCCGCTCTGCTCTGTGTGGTGAGAGATCAGATCAACATTACAGCGTGCTTCTGATCCTGCCTTCTGTTTTCATTATCACAGGATAAACGCTCAGGAATGACTTCTTCTCTCCTGCTAGTGTGAAGATATACAGGTTTCACTGAGCAGGTGTTCAGCTCTGAGGATACATTGTACTTTAGAAGAGCTCACTTTAACTCTTTTGTGCCTTAACTTTCTGTCCAGTTCATAAAACGTTCTCTTACGGAGTTTCGCTGCATGTTTAAGGAAGGAAGTAACACAATTCATAGTTTGCTCTCATAAACAAAGTAGCTAATCATTTATTGCACTGGTGCTTTTACGGTGTGTGTGTGCATGTGTGTGTGTGTGTGTGTGTGTGTGCATGTTTCAGTGTGTGTGTGTCTGTGTGTGTGTGTCTGTCAGTTGGGGTTTGTACAGTGTTGGTTTAAAAACCTATCAGACTTGTTTTACATTGCAATCTATTCACTTTTCATTGGAAGAGGATTCCCATTAGACCAAAATATATACTTTTCATTCACTGAAATGTACTTTAATTTATTTGTCTTGTGTTAAAGTAGTAGGTTTATAAAATATAATAATTTAATGTCATTTTATCTTGTTATTTAGACTTAAACTAGTTACTTAATTTCATGTGTTTATTATTCATGTGTTAATTTTTTTGAGTCAGTCAGTCTGTCTGTGTGTGTCTGTCTTTCTGTCTGTCTGTCTAAATTCTGCTTCAGTCCTTAGAGATTTTGTTGGTAGTTTTTGCTGTTTTGCTACACGTTTGATTCAGATTATGTTATTAGTTGTATATAATAGTTTAATGAACCATTTAGTTATGAAATGAATTCCATATGTTTGATTTGGGCCGAACAATTAATCATTAAAATCACAAAAAATGTTTGGCATTTTTCAGCACTGTACTGAGTTATATGTAATGTAGGGTAAATATGTGAGGTAAATGTAATATACAGTATATACAGTACATAGGTAAGGTGTCTGTAAAATGTAACTCAATGCAGAGCTTATAAACCGGCAGTCTGACACACAAGCATTAACATGTTCTGGTCTTTGCAGTTCATAATAAATGTATTTAAATTACAATCGTAATATTTGTTTAAAAAATAGCAATTACGTATTCTACTCATATTGTTCAACTGTTTGATTTACATTCTGAATCAGCAGGTTACCTCACCGTTCATCATTTCAGAGTCATAATTAATATCTCTTGCATGTTTTGCAAAGTTACACACTTTTGCATGTTACTCACTCACTATTTACTTAAAATACCCTTTGCTAACAGTTACATTTACAGTAAGTTCACCTTTTAAGTATCTTTATTATTTTAAGTATAATTATAATAAGGATCACCAGACGCATGTTAGATATTTAAGGAGCTATTAAGTGCTGAAACACTGATCGAGTGCATTTAAAGTTAAAGGACAGTCTAGAATTTGACTCTGCATCAAAAACAACCAGTTAATAGGAGTCAGACCTGCACTGTTACAGATTCTCTCATCTTAGAAAGGAAACTTTTCATTCATAGATGTCCACTCAACTTTCCAATGCTTAATAAGAATACAGATCTGTAGTTTATGAAATAAATGGATCAGTAGTAAAACTGTAGTGTGCAGAACCTTTGACTGGTGGTGTATGAGGATGTGTTTGAGTTCTAATTCTTGGTTGTGTGTGTTTTGTTCCAGATTATCTGTGATGTCTCCAAGATCACCACCGACTTACCGGCACCTGCTGTGGAGGAGAGCGAGCAGGGGGATTTTATGCATCTTGCCTCGGCCCCTGATGTAGTGGAGGCTGAATCCAGTGTACAAGTGGAGTACAGATGCTCCCAAGCCTGTAGAGTCGGGGTTGAGATTGTGCTGTCCACCCCAAAGACCACTGGACTCGTGACCTTCAGGAGAACATGGTCTCCAAAGAAATTTGGAAAGACAAGGACAAGGACAGTTCAGCTGGCCTTTCCTCCGGCCGTGGTTTATAAAAGAGACTTTTTCATTAGGTGGCCTGTGGACGCCCAAGACGTGATGGTCAGGGCCTGGTTGGTCCATCTGGATGGAGAAGACAGTGGTAACAGCCATGGAGGAATCAGTCAATATCATCAATCCCTGGTCAGAACGTTTAAATCCCTGCAGACCGTCCCGCTGCCTGAACGTCCCGTCCAACCACAGAGCAGATCGGTGGCATGGGGGGCGGAGCTAATGTGGAATCTGACCAAGGACAGAATAGAGCGATGCTCTCGAGAGTCAGGTGAGTTTCAGAGGAAGGTGGGTTATGTGGGTTGCTTTGTGTTGAACAGAAATGGAATCGAAACAAACAGTGCTGAACCGAGGCTGTTAACCACTGTTGTGAAAAAAAGGCGGTTCACTTTTGTTCCCTGGTCCAGATGTTGTGGATCTGCTGGCGTTCCCTTTTGCAAGCACTGAAGAGAAGCATGGAGTCATCCGCACATTTCCCCCCTTCACAAACAGAGAACTGGAGACCAAACGCCTCCGCGCTAAAGAACGGCCCAGGTCAGAGAATCGCCACTGACTGACTTTCATGTTTATATTGCAAACAAAAAAAAAGTTTGGAGAAATTGTAAAAATAATACATATAAATAATTTATTACACCTTGGAAATGTTAAACTGCACAATACTCTTACATTATTTTACGAATGCAACAATTAAAATAGTAATGTTAAGAGCAGAGTGTGTGCATGTGTGACTCTGTGTCGTCCCATCAGAGCACATACAGCACGTATGGAGGCGTTTCTTTTTTTTTACACAGCTCACACTGCAATAGTTCAAAATAACAACCTGTGCATTTTACACACACACACACACACACACACACTCTCTCTCTCTCTCGCGAACTGTACAGACATTGAACAGCAAAAAAAAGGAAAAG
>JBBIGA010048891.1:0-12973 GCA_037576975.1 Alestes dentex
ATGTTAATGCTAATGCTATGCTAATGCTATGCCAATGTTATGCTAATACTAATGCTATGCTAATGTTAATGCTAATGCTATGCTAATGCTATGCCAATGTTATGCTAATAGTAATGCTATGCTAATGTTAATGCTAATGTTAATGCTATGCTAATGTTATTGTTTCTAATGCTAATGCTACACTAAAGTTATGTTAATGCTAGGCTAATGCTAATGCTAGGCTAATACTAATGCTATTGATATGTTAATGCCAATGCTATGCTAATGTTAATGCTAATGCTAACGCTAATGCTGTGTTCTGCATCTACATTTTGCATTTTCTCTGCAGAAATGCAGTCTAGTCCGAGTTTATATGTCCTCTGGTGAGATACACCTATACTTAGAGACATAAAACCACATCAGTAGGAGTTTCTCTTTTTAGACTATTATTATTATTATTATTATTATCATTATTATTATTATTATTTCTATTATTCAGTCAGTTACATAATAGTTGAGCTAAATCACTAATGAATTTGACACTTTCAGGATATTAGATCTTACAGTTACATTATATTATAAATAACCCTGGAAATTAATTCATCTGTTGATGAAAATTTAAATATGAATATGATTATCTCATACTCACTCATGAATATCTATGAAACTGCTGTGCCATCGATTTGGCTCCATTTGGATAAAATGACAATGAATTCCCTTTACAGTTCAGATTATACAATTTTTGTGTGATTCTGTTTCCATGGCTTATGTGTATATCATAAAGAATGAGCTCACCTGTTGATATTTCCAGAGCAGAGATGAAGGTGGAGTTGTCTACTGGTCGACTGAAGTTGAAGGATTTTAGTAGCTGAATCAAAATCACTTCAGAAACATTCACTTCGACCACCACAATGTATTCCACTGTGTATATGCTGGCTGAGTAAACAATGTAAACAATGAGACTGTGATTATCCTTGACAATGCATTTTTGTTCTTAAGTTTGATTGATGTATTTATTTAGAACAGAAGCATATTAACCATTATTTCTGTATATTATTTCAGAATAAAGGAATGCAACCCTAAGTCTAACCTGGCATATTTAATATTTTAACAAATTTTTAAGAGAATATAAAAAACAAGAATTCTTACCTTCTCGTTTTTGTCTTAAGTGGTCCACTTGTCCATCTTCATGCATAATCTGGGAGTTAAAAATTTGGGCATATAATAGTAAAGTTATTTAATTATAGGGGATTTCCTACTGCACAAGGTACCTTGGACACCAGAAAACAGAAACCACTCTAGTATTGTGGTTATGGGTTTTGTTTTCCCAAATAATTGGTTCTAATAAAACCTGAAAATATATGAGTGTGTCCGTCTCAGTTTAGCTGAAGCCAATGTCAATATAGTTAATTCTTTATACTTCCAAGTACAAAAAATGACCAAGTACACTTTGTTCACTAATTTAAAAAGAGGAGTAGGAGATGAGAGCGTTGGCTCCAGGACAAGCAGATAGGGAGGCCTCTTTGTCTGGGTTCTGTGTGTCAATATAATCAGAAATTAGTGTTTCAATGTGGCACTGTTCCTTTTTCTTATCAGTCAGATGTTGATCTTTCTCCAGCTGAGGGACTAGAGCCACATGCTGATGGTCTCTGTGTACCTCCCACCTAGCTGGTGCTAACTAGGTACTAACTGAACTGTACAAAGCCATAAGCAAACTGCAAATGGCATACCCGGAACCGTTTCTCATTTCTGATTTCAAACATGTCAATTTGAAGCTAGTTTTCCCTAATTTTTTTAAGCATATGAACTTTGCTGCTAGAGGGGGAAACTCTCTGGACTATGTTTACACAAATGTTTATGAGGCCTACAAGGCCTTTCCCCACCCCCACCTCAACTACCTGGACCATTTCACTGTATTCATGGTTCCATGGATAAACACCACTTCCTTAACCAAAAAAAAAGCCCAGTAGAGAATACACGTCCTGAGGTGGCTGAAACAAGCAAGCATTCCCCCACTCATCCTCACCATGTTTTACAGAGGCACCATTGAGAGTGGTCTGACCAGGTGCCTTATCTGTTCTGTAAGTTGCACTATGTCTGACCACAAGTGCCTGCAGAGGATAGTGAAGACAGGAGAGTACATTACTGGGGTGCCTCTCCCCCCACTAGTAGAAATATTCTGCAAATGCAGTGTCCGCAAGGCTTGCAGAATTGTGCAGGATACTTTTCACCCCTCACAGCCTTTTCACACTCTTGCCAGCCAAAAGGAGATACTGCAGCATCAAAGTCAGATCTGCCAGATTGCAGGCCCCTCAAAACCATGCTGCGCCCCGGGATCCTCCACAATGCCTCAACCCTCTCATATCCTCTGATACAGGACTTATAGTCATGCACAGCCACTTTACCCAAAGGACTGGTTTGCACATAAAAGTCACACACTGACCTCTAAGCACACACACTGAACTTTGTCATGGTTACAATAGGAAGAATCCTTGTTTCTATAACTTCTCATTACTGTTTGTACTGTTAGAAATTGACCATATTGCTGATTATTTCTGTACTTTTATAAACTGTGAAGTATTGCACAAAACTGGCCATGTATTCAGGACATGTTTGGTCATCACATCATTGAATGTGTCTTAACATGTAATAATCCAAAGTATTACAAGCATCTAATTATTACACAAACTGTGATGTGTAATTTAGGGGACATTTCATTTGTACAATTTGCTGTTTTGTAGATGATTCACTTGCCTTTAACTTTTTCAACTAAGCATCTTACAATAAACTTTACACTAACTTTAAGACTAACACTGACCTAAATCAAAAACCTAAGCTTAAGAGAATGTTTTTGAGAATCACCAGTTTCAATATCTGTAGATGATCTATAGGGGTTGATTCAAAGAAAATAAGCCCATAATTTATTATATTAACATTTCAACACAAAGACATCAAAATGTGTCCACTTTTGTCATTTCCACAAACTAGCTATGTATCCCCATAATCACATTATACCACCAACACTGCGAGAGTGAAGGTGAGCACTGAGTCTCGTGAAGCCCCACCACATCTTTTTGAAAAGTTGCTAATGAAATGTCATGGCACAGCATAACACATTTGGAGGAAAGCCCAGAGTGGCAGATCTGTTACGTCCTCTAGCACAGCGGTCCCCAACCTTTTTTGCGCCACGGACCAGTTTCGTGTAAAAAGGTATTTTCACGGAGTGGTACAGATACAACTAAAAACAAAGTGCGTTTGTTTTTGCTAGCTTGTGGGCTAATTTTTTGATGTACTGTGTCATGTGACCGAGACGAGCATTTTTTTCAAAATAAAAGATCTTTCAGACACTGATAATCAATATAAAAAACGATCCCGGTCCACAGCCCGGTGTTTGGGGACCTCTGTTCTAGCAGACATCAGCGGTGGTTAACATCATGCTGAGTGAATGACTGACTCATTGTCTGTGGCACAAAGAATGTTTCCAAAAAAATGGACTGCACATAAGCTTTGTGATGCCCTCTGACCTTGAGATGAGTGATCACAGTATTTCTACAGTAAACTTTCCCTTTACCTGTGCTGAGTAGCCTGACATTTCAAGGAATCCTTGTGTTTCCACAACACATATTTTGACAAACATGATGGCTGTGAATGTCAGAACGTGTTTTAATGCCATCCCTTCACAGAACCTAAAAATGAAAGGAAGAAGAATCTATTGGATGCATAAAAACCACTGATAGCACAGAAGCAGAAATGAGTAACCTGTTCAGGTCACTGGGCTCATGTAAACTGTTCACAGAATACAGTGGATACTAAGAAAATAAAAGAAAAAATTGTGCATAATGACCAACTCTGAGAATAGTCTTCAAACAGGCTTCAAAAAGCATCACAATAAAAAATATGAATTCCAAATCATGTTTAGTCGCATTATACCAAACTGCTTTCTCTTCGGTCTCTCCTCTGCAGTACCTCAAATACTTAAATATTATTTATGTATGTGTTTGTTGGTTGGTTTATATAATTACTTAAAAAAAACTCTTCAGCACTTAAACTTAATCTCCAACTCCAAAGGTCTGTAAAAGATGAATCTTTGAACACATAACACAAAATGTCTATGTAAACACAGAAACAAGGACTTTCCAAAGCAAACAATGCAGTCTCAGTTGTTTTGAGTGAAAACTTAGTCTGTTGACTAAACTCTCAGGTTGAACAGGTTTTGGGCAAAAGCATCTTTTTTGCTTCATCTAATAGATAGTATGGCATTCGGCCTCACATTCAAAAGAGCTTCAACAACAGGCACAGATTTGAATCAAATGTAACAAACTATCTTTAACCAGACGAAACCTGTTTAGAAAATAACACACTATCATTTATTCATTTATTTTGCATTATCGTGGTATGAAGTAATGTTCTCTGCTGTAAGGTGAAGAATTGTTTTAACGCAGGTGGCACCAGCTGTCCATAACATCAAATGTAAGCTAGTTGTAATGCTAGCTTTTTACAACATAAGCTAGCCATGACATAAGTGGTTATACCTTTCTAAATCAAATTGTGTTGAATTATACAAACTAATTTTACTCTGAGATAAGCGGTTACTAAACACCAAAGCATTAAATATACTGATCAGCCATAAAATTAAAACCATTGGCAAGTGAAGTTAATAACAGTATCATGTTATCACTGAGTGACTTTGACAAGGGCCAAATTGTGAGGGCTAGGTGACAGGGTTGGAGCATCCCAAAAACATCAGGTCTTGTGGGCAGCTAGTAGCATAATGGTCAGGGTGTTCACCCTGCGATCAGGAAGTCGTGGGTTTGATTACCAAGACAGCTAGTCACCTCTGAGGTACCCTGAGCAAGGTACCGTCCTCACACACATTGCTCCCCAGGCGCTGCGTTCCTGGCTGCCTGCTGCTTCACTTGGTGAATGGGTTTAAATCCAGAGGAAGAATTTTGTGCTGTTCACACTGTGTGCTGTGGTGTGTTCATGTATGTCAGAATGGTCACTTTCATGCATTTTCACTTTCACAATACCTACCGAAAACATTCCCTGGAAGGACGTTCCTGGAAGTGCGAAGGTCATGGACACCACAAGGCTCACTGATACACATAGGGAGTGAAGTCAAGCCTGTCTGCCACAGAAGGGCTACTAAAGCACAAACCGCTAAAAAAGTTAATGCTGGCTATGATAGAAAGCTGTCAGAAAACACACTCAGTGGCATTACTGGCTATTCTGCACACAGTGCATTGTAGCTTGCTGCGTATAGAGGCTACATAGCTGCTGACTGGTTAGAGTGCCCATTTTGACCCCTGTCCATCCTCGAAAGCATGTTCAGTGGGCACATGAGCATCAGAATAGAGAAGCTCACCTGGTCTGATGAATCAAGTTGCCTTAGGTTGCTTAGCTGTGGGAGAGATGGCACCAGGATGCTCTATAGGAAAGAGATTGTGATGCTCTGGGCAATGTTCTGCTATGAAAACTAGGGATCTTGACACAAAACCTACCCAAACATTGTTGTAGACCAAGTAATCCCTAATGACGTTGGGCTCTTTCAGCAGAAAATGTTGTTAAGAATGGTTTGGAAGCACAAGTGGGATCTACACAATATTGGACAGATGGCTTTAATGTTATGGCTGACCAGTGTTGACTGATGTTTGCTAAATGCAGCAACTAAATCTCCAAAATTGAAGCCAGCTTCCTTAGCTCAAGTTCAGTGAGACCATGGCTGATCTCTATAGTTTTGGAAGCTTTTGTTTTTTCTTATCCTCAGTCATGAGATTCAATGTGTAAACAGTTGTGACTTTATGTACTGGGACTGGAGAAAAGACCACTCAACTTTCAGTGACATAACTGCTTCATCACTGACCCACAGACTTACTTAAATTATGGATTGGTGGTGAAACTGAATTTTGTAAAAGGACAGTTCAACACTAACAAGTGCTAAGGACATATTACAGACTTAAGTACAACCTTTTGCAAAACTGGTGGAACCCAGTCCAAGGTAACTTTTTTATGATCCATAAAGAAGATCTCGAATGTATTTCAGATCTCATTTTGCACTGCTCTGCTGTTTTGATCTTGCACTCTCATAAAAGTGGGTAAATTGTTTTGCCCATCTTCCGTATTTCTTCAGTGCCAGACTAAATGCAAACTATTTTTCTGCTGACGGGATTGGCTCAGTTAATACTAACAATCATCTTCACCAATAATTGGCATTAAAGCAGAAGAAGAGGAAAAAAAAACAGCATTTACAACTGTCATATTCCCAAAGAATAGAAGCATTTAGCAAGACTAGTTTCTTACATTCTGAGTTAATCTAAATAGTAGTCATAACAGTACTAGTTATTGTGACCTCTCTCTTATGAAGTCTCCAAAATGGTAAAGGTACCTGTCTTAATATTCTTTGTAAGTTAATGTCACAATGTTTCATTTGTCATCCTTGTGGATTATTTTTATTCGTCCATTCATTATGATGTAGGCCAGAATGTGTTTTGAATTTAAGAAAAGAAAACACTGAAACTAACATGGATAATCTGAAAAAATATTTGTTATGACAATAAATGTGAGGTATTTGGGAACACAAAAATGTATTAAATGAAAAGCTATATGCTTTAATAGTTTATTTACAGTAATTTCTTAAAAAGGTTATCTACCTCAAGGATTTGGTCACCTCATTCCAAATTTGAGGCATTCCTGATATTTACTTATTAATCAATTTTCAATATTTTACAGCTTTCTCAGCCATAATGGGATCATCTACATTTAAATGCACAGTTCTTCTCTTTTTTTTACAGCCTCCTTCTAAGTACTTGCATCATAACAGAATGATTTTACACGTGTTTGTCACATAACTGGTTTTTATTGTTCTACTCCTTCATTCAGAATTATACCTGTGAGCTTCTTCACATATTCATGTTCAACAGCTCACTGTTGCCTGTTTAATTCATGTGATATGGCTGCTTTTTAAAGAGTTAATTACCTAATTAATAACCATTAATTAATAACTACTTTTAAACCATTCATAAGCCTTCTGAGCGCAGACATATTGTAAAATGGTACAGTTATTTCTGGTTATTAGCATTTTACACCAAAGGCTGTCAGAATATCAGTTATGGATTAGTTTTCTCAAATGCTCTCCTTCTACGTAGTACTTGTGAATAGTTTTCTGTACAGTCAACCAATATATGGAGAAAAAACAAAACAAAATAAGTAATCTGAACCAATATCACAGAAAATATTAGACCAATGCTTAATATGTATCAGTCAAAGAGAGAAAACATTTCACGTTTTTATGTGAAGTTAAGTTAACTTTACCTGACTTTAAACTTTGAAAGAAAACCTTCCACTGTATGAAAAATAAACGTTTTATCTTACCTTGCCTCCAACATCAAGCCCAGCTCAAACTACTCATCCGCATACAGATTTGAAACTGAAGCGTTTTTTTCCCTTGACAGCTGACCCACCTACATGCCTTCCTGGAACAAAGTAAAGGGCCTTACTGTGTTACACAGTTGCGACTATAGCTTGGGTTACTCTCAGTTTTCTTTGTTCTTTAGTATTTATTCCCATAGAACACAAGCCTTGGCAACAAATCACAATAGAAACAAATTCATTTGAATCATGAAGGTAAGACAACCCCCCCCCCCCAAAAAAAATAAAAAACAAACCCAAAAAACAGGAGCATATCCAGGTCTCTCTTTCTCTTTTGAATTCCATTATTATACATATGTTAAAACTGCTCCATTAACATGGCACACATGTTCAAGTCCAAACTCTACTTGATATTTTATTTATTATTGCTTAAATCTGCACTACATTTTCATATGTGGAAGTTTCTTTTTTGCATCATTTGATCCCACAGGTGAAACTTTTGACTGCAGTGCCCTCTGCTGACATAATTTACAATGACATGAATATTATATTGATCCAAATGACCAAATTAGATAAATCCAATTTAAACACCAATCACAAGGTGAATTTTCAGTACAGTATAGTTGTTTAAACAAAGTGAGAGATTCCACAGTTTAGGGGCTTTCGCAATGAACAACCTGCCACTTATCAAGAAGAGACTAGTCTAATGCACGCTAGTAGAACCGCCTTGACAGGGACTACAGACCTTAACACTTAGTATTACAATTGAGCCAAACCCAGAGAAGTGGACATGCGGTACATGCATCACATGCGACAGGATTGTTTTCTACACTGAGGTTTGAATTGATCAATATGACCAATTGGGGTTTGGGTGGCCGTCACCCCTGTGCCGACCAACTAGGAAAGCTGCCTCTATCCTGGCCAGCAGCAGCAAGAAGAGGGCGACTCCCACTCGTAATTAATACCATCAGCAGCACCTGTAGGCAGGTCCTTAAAACCAGCCCCCGCAGTCACATTCTTTGTCTATTGTTGTTCATCTCTCACTCAGATAACTCACTCCTGGGTCTCCCTTTCCTCCTCCTTCCCCTCTTGCATCCAGATTTAGTCGCTAGCGATATAGAGCACTACGAGTTTGGAACTTGCTTGGGGCGAAGTTTTTTATTCATTTAGTTTTTTTTTTTTTTTAGCTTTGCAATTGGGTTCTTATTACAGGTGGTGATCCAGTCTGTAACAATCACCAGTAGCAATAAAAACCGCGATAAAACTCAGTTGAAAGCTATATTGACCACAGTACATTACTAAAGAAATTAAAACTGGCCCACTGACCCCCAGGGCCAGCAATGTGACATTTTGCATTAATTGCTGAATATGCTAATAATACTCCAAACTAATGCAAACTGCCATTTTGTCAATGCCATGGGCGTATGTTTATCTGAAGTTACCCTTTCCTTTGGACAAGGAGCAATAAATACAAAATAGGATCTCTTGGCAGCCAATCAGTGCCAAAACTGATAAAAAAAGATAAGCTAAACATGCAGATAAAATGAAAACCTTCAGAAGTCCTGCAGGATGTCAGAAAAAAATGGCGCTGATATAATTTTGTTGCTAAAATAAATGAAGTTCTTTTACTTAATAATAACACGCGCTGTTATAATGTGTGATCAATTGGTAACTGTTGTGTAATAATGCATGTCCATGTTTACAAAAGTTGTAGTGTGTTCCAGGGCATGTCACATAAGTAGCTTACAGAAAAAGCTTACTGGTAATAGAATTCAGATTAACTTGTATTTTGAGCAGTGGTGTAACCATAACTAAACTCGACACTGTGACACTGCATATTGTAAATATGTATCACGACTTGTCTTCTTTTCCACAGCTCCCCTCCAGTGAGAATCAGTATGGACTCTTCCTGTTGGAACTGGCTTTTGTCATGGTTCTCACCACATGAACTTTCCCAGTTTAACTGGCTTTCACCTGCCTCCATTCTGGATCACCGCTTCACCTTAACCAAGCACACCAGCACAGTTTGACTTGGTCTTTGTTTCCTATCTGAGTTTTTAGCTGTTTTTTGTGTTTGGTTAGTTTTGGTGACACCTGTGACCTGAGTTTGTTGCGCTTTGCCAAGGACATATCCTGCCTGTGCTGTGACCCTTGTCTGCTGTTCTATGTTTTGGAGTGCCCCAATAACACTACTTTGCACACACAAGTAGAATTGGCTGAATCCTCAGGAGAAGCGATGGGCACCTGTTCTGAACTGCAAAAACTGCTGTAAAACTCTGACTGCCAAGGCTTCACCTTTTATGCGTGATTATATTCGATTATCATATAATCTCAACAGAGGCTTTATGAAAAGTATCAGCCGGAGTAAAGAGCAGATTGTTCAGATACTTACTTCCCTCTTTTTTGGCAAGAACCTGAGTCGCCGCATGCTAGCAGGGCATAGCATTCTGTGATAAAGAACGAGCGGGAGAGGAAACAGGATGCTAGTGCGAGCTGGTTTTATTATAACCCACAAAAACAGGGGAAAATTATGGTATACACTAGGAGTTAATGAAAAACAACAAGAAAAATATACATTTGAAACCTAAACTAAGGAGAATATCAAAGTACTAAACAAGGAAAGAAGAATGAGATGGGAAGCTTACAGACACAAAGTACACTATAAAAACTATAAAACAAAGAAATAGAAGCAAAGGGAAAGAAACAGACAACGGGGTATAAATCAAGATCATGCTCCACCCAGTATTTTTAAAACCTACATTTGTACCTTGATATAATGAGCTGAGCAATGTTCAAAAATCTGTCAAATCATGCAGTATTAACAGGCCATAATTTATTCCTAAAACATATAAATCAAAAAAGAAGACCACCACCACCAACAAGAAAACATCCTGACCATGAATACAATCCATAAGGCTTTCCCGTTCAGAGTTTCTTAAGTTCTTAAACCGCTGATTTGATCATTCTGATTTAATTGCAAAAAGGTCTTTTTTGCAGACATATTCCATCTAGAACAGATAGTTTGGCATTTGATTGTCATTTAAGTGTTGGTAGATGTATCCATGTTGTTTGAAGATGAAGATGCCGTGACATCACTGCTTGCTGATACGTGGTATACGGCTGAAAAATACCAGAATATTTGTGTTTTTTTACTTAGAGACACAAAAAGTAAGTTACTGCTCAAATATGTGCTGCAATAATGGATTAACAGTGGATTAAAGTCCAAACTATTCAAATTATTTTTGTTATTTCTTTCAGCCGGACAAACATTAACAGTTCTTTTTTCTGAGATCTTCAGGAATCTCCTTTGACCAAGACATTGTGTCTGGAGATGTTATATAAAAAGGGCAGTGCCAGTCACACTCACTCTTCGTCATCTCCTAACTGTCTAAAAGGTCACATAATTTTGCCCATGAAAACATTTTGTGGTAAATCACTTGTGGTGAGCCCCTACTAACTGTGCAGTTACAAATGACAATGCACTCATCAACAATGTAACTAATGATGTACTCATTGTCCCTGATGTATTACAGTAGTACAGCTTATGTAAATACACATTATACATTAACTTCAGCTTTACTCATGTAATTATGCAAGTATATCCTAATTTAATTACACGTGTGTGAGTTAAAAACTAAAGGTATATTAATGAGTATACACATTAACATTAATGTATGCGCATTAACAATAGTTGTAGTGCATTGTTAAAGTGTTACTACACAGTCATAAGGACGTCACATATAGTGAGACCATTTTATTCTATTGTAATGAATAACGTCTGATTACATTTTAGGTCAGATTTATTTTTTTTAAATCTTCCACTGTTTAATTAGATAATGATTATTTCGGTTTTGTTCAGACTTTGATTATGGAAGGGTGATAGAAACTTCCATGACCATGCACAATGTTTGCGAACAGCCTCAATGACAGGTAGACACAATATGAGCACATATGAATCAAACTCCATTTTATTTACGTACTTCTCTGCCGTAACCTCTGAATGAAAGAAATTCCACTGGAGGAAGAAGGTCCTGCACTAGTACTCTGTAATTACAAAAACATCAACCATTGTAGTTAATCCAGGCAACAAGAATTTGTAGAGCTAGAGTGCTCTGACATGAAAGGTTATTTACCCTTGTGCGATTAGAGGTAATGTTCACCAGTGACAACCTTCCAGCCAATGCCTCTCGATTCTGCAACCACAGGACAAATTGAAGAAATGTTAAAGAAGCATTTTCTAAAAGATCTGTTTTTAAATATCAGTGAAACACCAACTGGATATACTTGGATTCTAACAGTTCTTTTTTCTACTGAGGGACTTTTGTCAAGACTCATAGGAAAATGCTTACCTTACTGTCCAATAATGTTCCAAACACCAAAATAAAGAAACCCTTTAAAGAGATAAACATAGATCAATATAGTATAAACAATTTTTATATATTTAATACACCAAGAAAGTTAGTTCTTGCATAGAATATTTAAAACAGGAATAATAAATTCGGATTATTTTCCAGCAAAATATATTAATATATTAAGTGTCCTCCACAATTATTGGCAGCCTTGTCAAAATGAGCAAAAAGGTTGTCTTTGTTATTCATCAGGTTAATCAGCTCTGAAATATGAGAAAAATCTAAAGAAATACTTCCTCTGAGACACAGTGATTGGCATTCCTAGTGCATCATATGAAAAAAAATTAATCTCAGACTTTTAAGCGGTCTCCTTTTTTAACTGGAGTCTAAACATGTTAAACTTTTCATTCATTTTAGATTATTTGTCCTTTTAGTTATATAATGAAACAAAGTTGTACATCAAGACCATTGTTCAGGGTGGGTCTGCTAATGGGTGTTGAAACAAGCAAAAATGGCCAAACAAGAAAGGACTCAAGTGCAAGCTTGAGTAGCTGTGACTGCCTGCCTCAGATGCAAGCAGCTGTGGGTTCAAGATGACTACCAGGAGAGAGAACTTATGGACCCGAGCGGGAAACAAAACCATAGACAGAGAATGATGTTTTTATCTATTCAGAGAGCACTGCATGGGGAGGAAAGATACCAAAATCCAAAACTAAAACCAAACAGTGTTGGTTGCATAATGGGGAAACCCAGCTAGTGGATGGAATTGACAATGAGTAATTTGGGGAAATTTTGTTCAGATAAAATAAAGCTGAGAGGTAAACTGAGATGAGATAGATTCAGACAGTTATAGGAGTACCGTTTGCATTATATGGTCATAAAGTCCCCGAAACAACAATTATATGCCTTTATGGTGGATAATCTTGTTATGGGACTGTTTCTGTTTCAAAGGCTCTGATAATCTTGCTATAATACTTGGCATCATGGACTGAACATGAATGCCAGGAGATTTTATCTCAAAAATGTAATACATTTGGGGATTTTTTTTTACTCAGTCAAGTAAAGACAAGTAAAGACAGCAGCCTTCATTTTCATAGATCAAACTAATATGGAATAAAGTCTTTTTTTACATAGGTGTAGCGGACACTGTATGTATGAACTTACAAATACACAGATAATAGATAATACATGAATATAACATTTGTACCTGCAGTGAATTGAGGATTGCAAACACTACATGGACCCCCAAAGCAGGCGACACCATGGTCCCGATGCCG
>JBBIGA010048937.1:0-10671 GCA_037576975.1 Alestes dentex
GTTTGGTTCGGGTTTTTTCTTTTTCCCCCCCCCCCCCCCGCTGTTGGCTTTGTCTCATGGACAGGAATGCCAAGAGGTGCCAGAACATCAGAGCTATAGGTGTGGCGCTCTGCGGCCAACATGTTTCTTCTGTGCTAAAACAGAACAGCAGACCACAGTTCTCCTTGTCTTGGAGGAAGTAGTGGACGGTGGGACACCAAAAAATCACAGTATAGTTAACCTTTCTGTGAGATACCCCGATCAGATACCAGTTCTACTTTCTAACCCTATTAAGATATAAACAACGGATGGTGAAAGCACTAATTGCTCTGATACTAAGAGCCAATACCAAAACTAGTACACAATACCAGCACTGATTTCAGTACTTTTCAAAGTCTGCTACAGCGATAAAACCCCAAGTGATACGGCACTGAAAAGCTCTCACTATGTCTGATATTACCGTCTCTGCCAGTGCATGTTTGAGAAGCCGAGGGAGAGGGCAGAAGGGAGAATAGTTCCTAACCTACATTTTTATTTTATTCAATTATTTTCTCTCCCTATCACCATCAGAGAGAGTTTTTTTTGTCAGTTAATGATGTATATTAATTTTACTGCTTGAAGAAAACACGTAGTAACAGCATTTTAATGTGATAATCGATTCCAAGAAAGAAACACCAAGATCAGACATACCGATATTTCAATTGAAATTGACCATTTTCCATTGTTTAGACCCTTTAAGCAAACAGTTTTCATCTGAAAAACAATAAGACTGTACAGACTTCCAGGTTTAGACATAGGCTTAGCGATTTTTAGCTACAGGCAGTTTCTAACCCCATAAAGTGCTGTGTGTGTGTGTGTCTGTTAGTATGTAAGCCGCAGGATGCTGTGCATTCTTGGAGAAAGAACATATTCTCCTCATCTCTCATTAGTAATGTGTTTGTGTGTGTGTGTGTGTGTGTGTGTGTGTGCAGCTCTTGCTCTGGAGTCATGCTCTGCACTGGACCGTGACCCTGCTGTAAGCAGCCGCATCTGTTATGGCATGCTGCATGCAACTTCAACACACCATGCACGCAGACACACATATACACACACACACACACCGCTCACACACACACAACAGGGCTGGGTATCAAAACTCAGTACCTTAATACCACAGAGCAAATAACTTACTACTACTGATATTATCTTCTTAACAACCCCTAATTAAATGATCAGCATCAGTAAGTAAGCCAATAGTCCCAAACTTGTCCCAAAATCTAGACTGCTGATTGGCTGTCAAAATTACATTTTGTCCTTATTTATAAATGTCATCAGTATTAGTCTGTCATCCATTGTGGTCAGTAAATACACCCACTTCCAGCACCTCGGTCATGAAAACCAAGATATAATATTTCACAACTGTGAATATAAATCGCATGGGTTGCCACACTCTCAGAAGAAAGTGTGTGGTTTTTTTTTTTTTTCAAAATACTGAAGCTGAACAGCATTATGACAGCAACAGCCAATATAAGGGTCTGCTGCTTATTTAAATTGCGCAACCTAGTTTATTTTTTTCCTCCCAATTTTCTCTCCAATCCCTCCTCCAGTACCACCTACTAGCTAGGGCCCTAATTACAACTTCCACTGGAAAGCTAGTATGTGCTTCCTCCGAGTCAAATGAGGTGCACTGCATCTTTTCAAACTGCCGCTGACACGACACAACAGCATTGGAGAGCTCAAGGAGACGTGGAGATGTCAGCTAACCCTTGCTGTTTACATCGTGCAAAACGAGAGGGGCATCCTACCTTTCAAGAGAGACCAACTCCCATCTCCCAACTTGGACTTCCAACCACTCCCAACTTGGACTTCCAACTTGGACTTCAAGAGAGACCGACAACTTCCAACCTGTACTTCAAAAGAGAACAACTTGGACTTCAAGAGAGACCAACAACTTGGACTGCAAGAGAGATCAACAAATCCCAACTTGGACTTCCAACATGGAATTCAAGAGAGACCAACAACTCCCAACCTGGACATCCAATTTGGACTTTAAGAGACATTGCATCTTTTCAATCTGCCGCTGATGCAACAGCATCGGACAGCTTAAGGAGACGTGGTGGAGATGTCAGCTAACCCTTGCTGGTTAGCATTGTGCAAAGTAACAGGGGCATCCTACCCTTCAAGAGAGACCCACAACTCCCAACCTGGACTTTCAAACTCCAACAACTCCCAACTTGGACTTCCAGATAGATAGATAGATCAACAACTGCCAACTTGGACGTCAAGAGAGTCCGACAACTCCCAACTTGCACTTCAAGAAAGACCAACAAATCCCAACTTGGACATCCAAGGTGGACTTTGAGAGACACCAACAACTCCCGATTTAGACTTCCAAACCACAGCTGGCAGTGGCACCAACAGGGACAGAGCTCGACAGGCCCCTTCTTGCACCTAGTTTTATTAGTCAATACAGCCCTCTTAAATTAGCATAGTTCATTGATTTTTTTACTCTGACACTTAAACAGCCTACCAAAATTGATGCTAACCAACATCAAGCATGAGCTAAATGGCCCTTTAAAAATACAACAGAAGAACCTCCTGAATGGAGCTTATCATGTCCCTGCACTGGGAATTAAAAAAACTATGGCAGTAATATTAAGTGTCTGTGTGCATTTAAATAGGTTTTTTTTGTCATTAAAATAGTGATCATCAGTTGGGACAAAGTAAACATTCAGATTTTGGCTAATTTGGGGTCATTATTGGGATGAATGTGTAACCTCATTTTTAGCAATAACAATCCTCTCCCATCTCCCCTATTTTTAGTCAGATTGACAGGTATGCACACTGCGGTGCTTATAATGCCTATTTTGCTCAGATTAACAATGGCAGCCTGCACACACACACACACACACACACACACACACATGCACACACACACACATACACACACACACACATCAAATAGCAGAAAGCAGAGCTCTATGCTAGATAAGCACTTCACAGCTTACCTGTCCTGATTACACTCATCTTTCATTTTCTCATCTCCAACAAAAACACACTCTCTCTCTTCCAGCATCTGTCTCCACCATCCTTTCTGCTCTGTCTACTTCTTTCCCTCTTTTCTCCCCCACCCCCTCGCCAAGCAATCCGCACTCCTTTAAAGTCTCTAATGATAACACAGTATCTGGTTGGCTGCTTTCAGCCATTACTGCAAAACCCTTCGTTGTGGAACTCCTAAAACAAGCCACAGCTTTTTCTCAGCTATAACCGTTCAAGGACATTACTCCATGTTTTGAGTACTTAACGTTTCTGCTGTGTCTCACAAGGGTCAGTGGTAGGCATACGTTCCTCAGCATTCATTTAAAGCAGCCGTGTTGCAGAGAAAAACTTTATTCTCTTTGAAATAAGAGAGCACTATGTCAAATTCCTGAAGCGTCAGAATTTCTCAGCCACTCCCCTGTTGGTTCAACTCTGCAAAAACAATCAGTTTAGATTTTTGCCTTGGTTGTGATGTCACAATCATTAGTGCATTTACAAATGATATCCCGGCAGTTAAGAACCCCCCCATTTCCTTTGAGCGTTGGTAGCCAGAGTTTATTGCAGTGGGAGGTGTGAGAGAATGATTCAACACTGTGCTGTACCTGACTGTCGGGAAGCAAATGGATCAATGCGGCCTTCTGAAGGATCCACACAGCTGAAAGGAGAGGAAATGTGTTTTTCCTGACATCCCTGAGAGGTACAGCCAACACTGAGCGCCCAATCAAAACAGATGCCTTTTAAATGTATCACAGTAACAGAAACTGCTTGTTTGCTTGGTTAAATCTTTAAAGAGCGGTATAACAAAACCATATAAAATAATATAGTGTAGAAAACTGTATAATGAAATGTACTATATGGGCTCTTTAATTGAAATATTTTGGGAATTACCTATGCGAGAGTGGCAGCGCTTTGTCTCTTCAGCTAAGATCAATGCCCTACACGATGACAAGCAATGCAGAGCTCCTCCTGGTCATCTAAGACACCATGGATTAGCGTTGTGGCTGAGAACGCAGTCTGCGGTTCATCCTTTTTCACAGTTGACAGAGATACATAACACATATGATTCAGATCCCAGCACGTCTTTCATTCATTCCGGTGGGTTGTGACTGGGCTTCGGTATCAATGGAGCGTTATGTAATACACCCAGCTCCCTTTACAGCTGGTGTAGAGTGAGAGAGCTTTTAAACTGCAGGTTGACAGCAAGTGTTTCTTCAGCTGTGGTAAAAGTCGATGCACAGATTATGGCAAACCATTTGGTCGATGGAGCTAAAGCAGTGTGATATTTTCAGCACGGGTACAAGGTGTGTGGATACGCAAGTGCGTGCGTGTTTGTCTTTGGCCTTTGAATGCCATAGAGAAAAATATCTTCTTTCTCTCAGACATCCTTGGGAACAGCTTGAGTCACAGAGCAGCTATGCAGTTGATTATCTTACCTCTGTAAAAGCTGCACGATATGGAAAACACACTAGAACTGTGATTGTGTTGCTCCACACCGTGCTTGCGATACACGTTGTGATATTAAAAATGCATGAGTGAATCATGAATGTGAGCAGGAATGCACCGGTGTGGGAATTTTGGGCCGATGCATTTTTCATGGATGTACCTGCTGATGAGAATGTGAATCATCTGTTGGAACAAAGCCTTATATCTCCATTTTAGAAGACTTTTAAGGTAATTTGAAATGCTGACTGCTCTTTATGTAATTTTAAAGGGGGAGGCGGTAATAGAAAAACTCCAAACGGACTTAAAATGGAGTTATAATTATAATTTCCGCCAGGATCAATACAATTTTCTTACATTTACTTACACTGAAAGTCCTTTCCCTCTCTTTTAAAGCCCAGCTGTGTTCCCTCCAAAATAGTGTTAACTGCCCTTAATCATTCAGATATTAAAAAATTGCAGGGGAAAAGTCCGATGTGACTGTCATGTTAGCACACTGATGTCTTTTCTCTGTAAACACCAAAAGATTGAAATGAAGAAACAAATTATTATCCTTTCAGGAGATGCTGTGAAATTCATTGCCAAAAATACAGTTTCGCTAGATAGGTAACCTTAGCTGTTCACCATAATCCCCCAGGCAGGAAATAAAAAGGAAATGTCTGGGGTGACCACCATTCACATGTTGATGTTTCATTTGTCTGAAAAATTGGGAACCCACTCGTCACTACAGTTCCAATCCCTGCAAAGCAATGTTAGCTGTTCACCGCACCAGCCATGTTTTCTCCAGACCCGCATTATTCCAGAGTGCACACCATCGCCTGACTCTTACTCCACTCTGTGGAAGAAAACGATGAGGCAAAAGTCTGTCGTGACTAGAATGTGGGCACCTGTGCAGTTGAGGGGGTCAAAAAACTTCTCGACGCTGGAATTTGCTTCACACGTCCAGTTCATTTACGGCCTGGCCCATTAGCAGGCATTAACATGTCCCGGTTCTCGCCCCCATGCATACAATCTCCATTAAGCCCTGCCGTAATGGCTCCAGAGCATGTGCAATGTAGAGCCAGCTCCGCACGGAGCCGGGCCTGTTCCTGGCCATTGTGTATTCATGAGGTAGAAAACAAATCTCAACAGCTCAGAAAAGCACCACCAGAGGCCCACATACATACATGCACACACACATACACACACTCTATCACGCTCTCTAGCACGCAGCTTCTTTTACTGTTCCTCAGGAAGGCCTGAGGTACAGCCGGTGTGATGCAGAAAACAGGAGGTGTGTATTAGATGGGTTTTTGGCTTTGGCAGCAGGTGGGAGGAGTACGGATGGTTAAGGCTGGTGGGAGTGTGTTTATGTAACCGTGCTTCAGGACTGGAGGAGGGTTAGCTAGGTGCACTCTCTTCATCTCCACTGATGAACTTCTCTATCCGTTTGGCCTCATCTCTGAGGTTTTAAAGGCTCTTCATTTCGCCAACAGATGCAAGGCCAATGATTACACATACATCAGAGAGGCAGACTTAAAGGAATACTCTGCTGTTTTTCAATTTGCGTACGATCAGTTAACACAGATTTGAATGCGTAACACAGATCTCCCTGTGCATAATATGCATAGACACATTGTTGAAGCATCTGCCCTCTGGCTTCTATTATAAGTTTTGAAGCAAATTTCTGTCCATGACAACTGATGGGATGATACAGATGGAATAAGAGAAAAGGCTCATATGGAGGTTTCGGATAATAAAGCGTGACGTGTTAAGTGATGAAGGACAGTGTTTTAGGTATTATTGGAGAGTATTTAAGAAACTAGAATAAGCATATAATAGGATCTAAAAGACGGCCGTTCTTTTACGCAAATGACTTCTAAAAACACTTTAGTAACTTAATTAGTCTTAGAGTGTTTCCTTAAGCTCATTTCGAAAGAGTCCACCAGTGCACATCAGATAAAACTTCAAGTTTCTCCAGAGTTTCTCAAAGTCAAGCCCCAGAACAGCTGGATCCAGTGCAATTATTCACCTTTATTTTTACTGCATTTACAATTTTTAAAAATGGACTAATTCATCTCCAAGCGCGGGAGAAAACTGCTTAACTGATCTCACACAAATCCCCTTTGTTCTCTTTCCCATCACCTCCTCTCCCTGCTCTCCTGTTCTGCTCGCAGCCAGCTGGAACTATCCTGCAACATCTGGCAACCCTGCAGTATTTGTGCTATAAAGAAATGCACCGAAATGTCACCACACACACGCCGTCGTTAGTGTGTGTGTGCTCGTGTGTGTCTGTGTGTGTGTGCGTGTATGGGCTGTGAGTGTGTACCACAGACCTGGAGGCTGCATTTTGGATGTGGTTTAACCCAAAAACCGCCATCACGGTCCGGTCCGGGGCGAAGCGTTTTGCAACGAGTGATGCACACACACACACACACACACACACACACATACATACACCGCCATGGCAGTCTCGATCTTGCCTCCCTCTACGGACGGCAAGCTCCTTTAGCCTAATTATTATACTCATTACTGTCTTTATTATAATTATTTTAGACTGTGGGTTCGTTTTCCAGCATCCCCTTTCGCCACATGCTGCACCACAGAGCCACTCGAGCGTTCCGGGCTTTAACGCTGCACGGCAAACGTGTTTTTTTTTTTGTTTTTCTTTGCTATTTTAGCAGCTTTAAATATAAATAAGAAAAAAAAAAACCAGGAACTACAGACATGGACACTGGAAAATGAATAATATTATATTATTAACATATACAATATAATAATACATATTTTTAACATGACAAAAATATAATAAATAATGTAAACAAAATGATACAAATAAAAATAATAAGTGAAAAAAATAGACGCAAAAAATTCTAAATGTGATATAAAGCACGAGACTGTAAGGTGGGGGGGGGTCACTCACCCAGTTCTGCTTCACCCGCCGCGCCGTTTCATTCCCAGACCCGAGAGCACGGAGGAGAGGAGTTATGAATGAAACTCGGGCACCGAGGACACACCCACCATAGGGGGCGGGGCCAGCGGGGCGGTCACGTGACCACGCGACGGGCGGAGCGAGCGGGATTCCTCGTGACGCGCGTCGTTCGGGTGAGGTCACGTGACGTCGTCGTCCCTCGCTGCCCATTCACGAGGACGAGCTCAGTTCATCCAAACTCCAGTAATAAATATATTATACACACTGACACACACTGTCACAGTCTCATCATACAAATTCCTGTAATAAACGTATTATAAACACTAACACACGCTGTCACAGTCTCATCATACACATTCCTGGAATAAACATACACACTAACACACACTGTCTTAGTCTCATCATACAAACTCCAGCAATAAACATATTATACATACTGACACACACTGTCTTAGTCTCATCATACAGACTCCTGTAATAAACATATACACACTTACACGCACTATCACAGTTATAGGTATACGTTTGTATGATGAAACTGACAGTGTGTATAATATGTTTTCTATGGGAGTTTATTTTTTTGTTGTTGTTTTTATTATTATTACGAGTATTATTATAGGTTAATTTATGGTGCAGTCTGATCAGCGTGTCAGTGATAATAATAGACGTGTGTTCTGCTTGCAGCTGCATTGAGAGAGACTCCAGTCAGTCAGTCTCTCATTATTCACACAGTGCGTCACTTTGTACGCAAGAGGAGCCAGAACCTGAAAACCCCGAGAGACACAAAGAGCTCTCTCTCTCTCTCTCTCTCTCTCTCTCTGTCTCTCTCTCTCTCACACACACTCACACACACACACCACACACACACATACATACACAAACACACATATGCACACACACACATACACACACATATGCACACATATGCACACACACAGACAGTCTAAGAGAGAAAGAGAGTGAGAGACTGAGAGAGAGAGAGAGAGAGAGAGAGAGAACACCAGAGCCGAGCATCGTAAAGGCACTGGAGAATACATTACATTCAGAGAAATGAATAAACACGTAACATCATTATGCCTTCCTTCCTGTCTTCTCAGTCATGCAAAAATGGGGTTCACATTACGTAAGAGGATTAATCACGTCAAAATCTCTCTGTAAGGTTGTGGAGCGCCATCGTGTGGCAAATTTTTAAGCGAACAGCCAAATA
This sequence comes from Alestes dentex, assembly GCA_037576975.1. Classification (NCBI taxonomy): domain Eukaryota; kingdom Metazoa; phylum Chordata; class Actinopteri; order Characiformes; family Alestidae; genus Alestes; species Alestes dentex. Next base: position 8,556 of record JBBIGA010048937.1, read on the forward strand.
TCACCCATTTTAATGTGACTTCATGTAATGAGTAGGCCTATATTATGTATTTTACACACTAGCCATAACATTAAAACCAATATGGTGTTGCCCCCTTTGTGCTGCCAAAACAGCTCTGACTCATCGAGGCATGGACTCCACAAAACTTCTGAAGGTTCCCTGTGGCATGTGTCACCAAGTCGTTAGCAGCAGATCCTGTAATTCCTGTAAATTGTAAGATGGGGCCTCCATGGATTGGACTATTTAGCAGAGCCATACAATGGTCTATGGAGAAGCATCTTAACTATTTTGTCACGCTCTTAAAACCTGAACAACTTTTGCAGGGCACATGGCAACTGCTAAAGAATACGGTTGCCATCAAGGGGTGTATGTGGTCTGTAACAGTGTTTATGTATCAAAGTAACATCCGCATAAATGCAGGACACAATGTTTCCTAGCAGAACATTGTCCAGAGCATCACACTGCCTCTGCCAGCTTGCCTTCTTTCCATAGTGCATCCTGGTGCAGTCTTTAACCCAGGTAAGCAACACACACACACACACACACACACACACACACACACACACAAACGGCTGTCCATATGATGTAACAGAAAAGGGTATGCACCTTTCTATCATAGTCATCATTAACGTTTTGAGAAATTTGTGCTACAGTAGCTCTTCTGTGTAATCTTGTTGCTTGAGATGTCTGGCGGCATTTAAAATTTGTTTATATATATATGCTCACTTTAAAGCATGTATATAAATCACAACATGTACCATCAATGGATCGTTTTTAGGACGGACATTCCCAAGCACAGTCATGTGATACAGTTCAGTATTTATATATGAAGAGCACTGGAGTATGTATATAACAGAAACATTATACAACATTAAATCTAATAGTTTTGCTTTACATTGCTGTCTTTTTTGCAAGACTAATGTAATGATCTAGTGAATATTCCAAATGTTTGTGATTCTTATGATTAATAACATATGATTAAGATTTTAAATAAGTATGAGTTTACGCTTAGCGCTATTGACATAAACCCATCACAATAATAAAACAGGGTGATTGCAACCCTGCAGTACATCCCTGCTTTAACTTTACTGCCCTATAATTTTAGCAGAATTAGCTACAAATTAAAAACTCCCTTTATCTGAGATGGGTCACAAATATGAAAGGATCTAACAGACTCATACATAAGACTTCAGGAGGCCTGGCCTTTTAGGGCCTTTATGTCCCAAACAGAATCAGTGCAATTCCTATCATTACCAGAAGGGGTCAGTGTTGTTATTCCATTTTCAGACTCTGATTTTCATCAAGAGGGGGTCCTGCAAGTCAACTTAGGTATTGATGGTCCTAATTTATAGATTTAAGATATATATTTGCAAGTCACTTGCAGGAATGAATTTAATTATTTGTGCACCCGCTCTAGTAGGCTTAGAGCAAAAGCGTCAGCCATGACTTTCTGATTTGAAATGTACTTGCTGTAGGGCTGAAGCAGTTTTATATCTGGAGCTCGTCTTTGTAGTGGCGGCTGAAAACAGAAGACATATACACAACACACACCCCTTTCTTCTCTTTGTTCTCCTTAATTTTCTATATCAATGCAATTCTGTGCATATATCAATCAGAAGTTCACCACATTAAAAGAGGACTGGCTGATTTATGACCATGCCGAGGTGTGATTCATGAAAGATTTCTGGTGTCTTTCATTCTGAGCAATTTTTAGTTCTTTTATCCTAACATCTCGAGTTGCAGACCACGCCTTTTTTTTTTCCTGGGAGACGTTACATGGGGCCCGGATTCTGTGAGCCCTCTGAAGATGATGCCAGGCAGACTCACATGTTGTGCTGATCAGACTGACACGCAGTGATTCCAGGATGTTGTGCTGTCTGTAATATAAAGCCGTTTCCCGCACCCTCCCCGCAAGACTTTTTTAAAACAAGATTTTCATTTGTCCCGATTGTCTTATAGTGAATACATTCACACCCATGCACACCCACACGCTCACACGCAAGTAACAGATGGTTGGGGAGGGCAAAAAAACAAATCTGAATGCAGACACTCAGAAACGGGAGTGGGGGGGGGGGGGGGGGGGGGGGGGGGGGGGGGGGGGGGGGGGGGGGGGGGG
>JBBIGA010048967.1:0-12970 GCA_037576975.1 Alestes dentex
AGGTCCAAGTCTATGGGGTGCCGTTTGTAAAAACAGCTTAACAAATTTAGAGGTGTCATTTTTTCATCATTTAGCACGATTTTCACACAATTTTCACACATTTAGAGCTAAATGTGTTAAACTAAATGTTTACAAACAGCAACTCTGAATGTGGGATTTTTGAGCTCTAAATGTTCAGCTCTAAATATTTAGAAGATATGCTAATTGGCCACGTCCCGTGATTGTCTGAAAGAGTGTGAGATATAAATAAATAATTCCTTGAAATGAACATTGTTTACGAGTTATGACTCATGAGTCACAACACCCAAGTCTGAGTCAAGTCTCAAATCATTGAGGGCAAGCCAAATGTCACGTCACAAGTCTTTGTTTGTGCGACTTAAGTGTGACTCGAGTCCCCATCTCTGGTGCCCAGATATGCTAAAGCCTACGTTTAAACGAACAAACATGAACTTTAGCAGATTGAATTTCACTCAAAATAGGAAACTATACCTTTTTTTTTTATATTATACCTCTAAAACCAAATGTAACACTTTTAATGGCCTTAAATTTGGCAATTTTGATTTATCACCTTTTAATACTTTTTAAAACCCTGCAGACACCCTGTCATCTCCTGCTGTCTCAAAGTGAGAGCAAAGGAAAATAAAGAAAAAACAGCCAATCTATAGTTAGTATTTCCCTATAGTTATTGATTCAACTTAACAACATCCAGCTTCAAACAGGAGAGATTCATTTCATCATTGAGACAAAGCTAAAAATAGAATAAATATTTTTTGGATTATATGCGCATGAGCAAAAGTACACTTTATTTGTATGTCAATGTTTAAACAGAGCTGTTTTCTGTAGATGATTACATGATTACTTACTTACATGTAGAAAACCAACACCACATAATTTGACCAGGGATGCCCATACTTTCACATAAAACTGTATAGGTTTCAAGTCCCATGTGCTGGCAAAAGTCTCAGTGGCATTACAAGTAGGATAACTGATGCCAGCTGCTTTGCAGCTGGATGGGCAAGTGAGATTAAAATGTGAAGGAATAAAGCTGTACATGTAACAGGTGATATGTGGTATCTTGATTTTCCTGGTCAAGAAATATCGTTTAATGATATGAGACAGACAAATAGCAGTCTGACTGGCAGAATGTCTGCTCTGTCCTGCAGCAGTGGTTACCAACCCTCGTCCTGGAGGACTATTGGAACTTAGCCATAAATATGAAAGCAGAGTCAAAAATCACATATTAACATGTATTGTGCCTTGTATGTTCATCAGTATAGAGCTGCCACTGATTGTCACAGAGCTGCCGCTGTTTACAGTCTGACAGACACCTTCTGGTTAGACTGCTGCTTGTATTCACAGTAAGGGATGTGTCTAGGACTTCAAGAAGGTCTAGAGTGATTGGGTGATTTGATTGTCAGCTCCAAATTATGTGGATGATTGACACGATAGGAACTAGCATCTGAATGTCTAACCTATGGGAGACCATTTTTTTATTGGGCGTTTTAACAATGTAACAATATTGTTTCTTTCTTTAAGACTAGTACAGAAATACTTCCTGAATGAACAATTATAGTAAATAAAAATGAACTGAAAATGGCTGACTGTACCACAGTCTGTATTTTTTTGTAAGTTCCTGTAAATCATTAGGCCTTCTGTGAAAGCCTAGAGACCTTGATGTTCCCTTCTGCTGGAGGCCCACTTCCCTGAACATTTTTGTGTTTTTTTGCAGCTCCCAACACATCCAGTCAAACTAATTAACAACCCTTATTCTAAGCGAGCGTTTTAAAACATGGAGAGACTAAAATGTGCACAACCGTGGACCTCCAAGACCGCTAGGACACTGATGAAGGGTAGTGCAGACATTCCTTTAGGCAGACTGCAAATCATCTGACCCAACTGACATCACATACAGACAAGATTTGATGGGTGAGATGCCCTGAGCATGTATGTCGGATGACCTCACCTGTGATGATGCAGGGCAGAGCGCGAATGCCTGTGTTGATAGCCAGAAGTGAGGCCTCATATGTGTTTCTCTCATCTCTAGGCAGGACCTGCTCCACACGCTGGTCCATGGAAACAGTCAGAACCCAGTCCCTGATCTCTTCCCTCTTCTCCACCTGATACACAGTCATCACTTTACTTGTTAAGTGCATGGTTGTCTATACCAAGATTGTGGCAGTATGTTTCGTGCAATGAGTTTACAGTGTAGTATGTACACAAATTACAGGACCACCACTGGCCACATTATTTGATTTCTCATCATTCTCAGCACAGCAGTGATACAAACATGGTAGTGATGTTTAAGAGTGTTTTGCACAGATACTGGTGTACAAGGCACACTATTTACCACTGGGTACTTACCCTGCAATAATACCAGCAGCAGGGCAAAGTGACAAAGTGACTGGAAGTTTTCTGCGAAATGGTGCAGCATGAGTGCTGGTGATGCAAAGCTGAGGAAAGTTTATGCAAGTTAGAAGTTATGTGTCGATTACTAATTGGAATTGAGCAGGGCGGTACATGCTTCATCTCCACCATGATATGATGCTTTTTAGTTATGACATATTGGTTACTACTTTAGATGGAGAAGAAACTAATTATTTTTAATCTTTCAAGTCTGTAGAAATTTTGGGTATGTATAATTAGGGTGCCTTAACAGCCTGTTTGAAATGGATTGTTTCTTACCTGGTTTACTACTCAGTCAGCCCAATGCTTATTTCTATGCCAGAATGGCATTTAGGTTGATACACAACCACAGACTCAAAAATGTGCTGTGGTTGAAGGGTAAGATTCCAAAATGTGTGGTTATTTTAGCATCAGGCAGTCAGGTTTACATCTGATTCAGCTTTGTAAACCGTGAACTGTGTCCAAGGTTAAAAGTAACTGAAAAAGAGCAACAACCCCCTGCAATGTAAAGTGGCCCCTTATATGCATGTGTGAACACATCACAGCACAGCACAGCACACAGTGTGAACAATGTGAAATTCTTTCTCTGTGTTTAACCCATTCACCAAGTGAAGCAGTGGGCAGCCACTGGCGCAGTGCCTGGGGAGCAATGTATGGGGACAGTACCATTCTCAAGGGTACCTCAGTGGTCCCACTGACAGCCCTGATATTCAAACCCATGACCTTAGGGCAACTCCCTAACCACCAATACCTTACACCTTAAAATGCAGCATCTGCAGCTAGACACAGGTAGCAGGCGGCTAACAAAAGTTTTCACTAATGACAAAACACTTTTTTGGTAATAACAACTAGTCAACTACTTTTTTTTAAGTGACTAGCTGACTAATAAAATTTAAGGCCATGCAACCTCTAATACACATTAAAATGCTACCATCCAGATAACACATGAGCTCAGAATGGTCCAGCCCTCAGATAATATGTTGCCGGTGGTGGTCCTACTATGGCCCCTTTCCAATGATAGATTAGACAGAAGGTTGTTGAGAAAATGTGCAGCAAAAGACTGGCTACAGTAGGTGGTAGGTTTATCTGATAAAATGGCCATCACTGTCCAAAATACATGCATCTAATTTCTTTCTGTTTCATTTTTCTACATCATTTTGACACAGCAGGTGTGCCTTACAGCTGCTGTGTGAGCGTATCATAAATGTTCCAAGAAATATGCTCAAAACATCATTTTGAATACAATTTCTTCACATAAATTTACATTAAAATTTATGAACACCAAGGATATGGATAGTAGCAATATGTATATGTATGTCTGTGTGTGTGTGTATCACTTTTTGTTTAAGATATGTAAGAGATGGAGTTTTTGTTGTAAATACACAACTGAAATCTGTAGCTATGCCAGAACTCACATACTTCAATGCTATATTTTGCCATTTGTGACTATGACTGGAGCATTTTTATTTTCACGCTGCAAAAATGCAGTAACATTCCATAAAGAACTGCTGAACTAGAAGTGCAAAATTTCTGAAAAGTTTAGTGTGGTTTGAAATAAAATTAACAATTGTCACACAAGAGATGCATCTATTGATGAAAGGTTTTGAAGAAACAGCAGTAGACAGGAAGAAGTAATATTTGAAGGTAATTATGTAAAAATAACATAGTCCCAAGTAGTCTTCTATACACTGTATGTGTTTCAGCAGTAAAATATTAAACAGTTTACTTGACTATTGTTCTTAAATCATGCCTATTTCCCAGAGGAAGGGCTGGGTATTTCACCAAACAGGGCATAGTATGTCATTACAGGCATATCCATTTTCTAAAAATGACTCAAATGTGTTTCTAACATACAACATAACATACACCCCAATTTCATATCCTGACATATCACACTACAAATTCATATGATTTCATCTACTACTAGAAAAAAGCCTTACAGTGACATGGAGTTTTGATGGCAGAGGGACTTCAAAAGGAATGTCTGTATCCTGAAAATCTGTGTGGTCTAAGGCATCCAGCGTACCCTCATCAATACCCTGTGAAAACAAACCAACATAGCAATGCCCAGGGTTGTTAAAAGTTTGACGACAGACTAATGAAACTGCAATGGTGTGTAAATGAAAATTAAGTCTGGCCTTAACAGTACTTTAACTTTCAATAATCACTGGTCTTTCCAAACGAGTACCTGCGTATTTGTCCTCCCATCCATAAAAACAATCATATTTGAATTATGCATCATTTTAGGTATGTACATTTGCTGTAGATCTTTTTCATTCAAACATTTCTGGTTTTGAAATTATTCAATATATAACAAAAAATCAGTAATAATTTCAAGGTATTGTAAATATTTTGAAACTGCAGTTTAGTAAAAAAAAAAAATGTATGGTTGCTTTACTGAAGGAAAGTCAAGTTTATGTTCTGTTTTTAACTTAGTGGTCAGTGTTCATTTACAATCATGAGTGAAGTAACCTCAACAGATCAACATAAATTATTATTATTTAAATGTTTTAGGATGAATTTGTACAGATATATAGCCACAGGAGGGCAAAGGGGAGCACAGAGGTGCCTTGTCACTTGACACGTGGAAACCCATGAAGGCAGTTAAAATTCAATGTGTTTCAATGTGACGTACATCTGCCAAGTCCAGGAAACGGTTGAGGAAAATAAAGGCCATGTTTTCCCACCCGACAGCCTGTAGGAAAAAAGACAGAACAAGTCTTTAAAAAGTAAGAAGCCCCTAAAATAATCTCTTTATTTTAGGGGCTTCTAACTGTAAGTGCACAATGTTGTTCCCAAAAAAACCCAAAGAAACATTAATTGCTTCCCCAACAATAAACCCTGGGTAACCAAAGACATCAAAGCCACAATGAACAAGAAAAAGAGAGCTTTCAGAGATGGTGACAAAGAACAGTTGGGACTGGTACAGAGGGAACTTAAATCCAAGATTGCAGAGGCAACTCTGGAAGACATCCTGCCTGTTTCCTGTCCCCAAAAAGACCAACCTGTCGACCCCCACAACAACAGGCCAGTGGCTCTGACTTCACACGTCATGAAGACGCTGGAGAGATTAATCCTGAAACATCTGCATCTGCCGGTGGAGCCTTGGCTGGACCCCCTACAGTTTGCTTACCGACCCCATTTTGGTGTGGAGGTCGCCATCATCTACTTGCTGAACCAGGATTATTCTCATTTGGACACTGTCATATCACCCTTCCTCTTCATCCTCCACACGTCTGACTTTAGGTACAAGTCTCAGTCATGTCACCTGCAAAAATTCTCTGATGACGCTGCCATTGTGGCCTTTGTCAGGGATGGACAGGAGGATGAAGACAGGAGTGTTGTGGACAGCTTTGTTGAGTGGTGTGAGCTGAACCAATTACAGCTAAACATCACAAAGACAAAAGAACTGGTTGTGGACTTTAGGAAGCAGGCTCCTCCCACCCCGTCACCATCAGAGGGTTGGAGGTTGAGGTGGTTGAGGATTACATATTGACAGTAAACTGGACTGGTCCAAGAACACCAGACTGGTCCAAGAAAGGGCAGAGCCGGCTTTGCCTACTGAGGAGGCTCAGGTCTTTCAATGTCTGTATGAAAATGCTGACCATGTTCTATAACTCTGTGGTAGAGAGCATTGTGTTTTTTGCAGCTGTGTGCTGGGGCAGTGTGTTGAAGACAGCTGATGCCAACATGCTGAACAATCTGATTAAAAAGGCTGGTTCTGTCCTGGGTGTCAGACTGGAGAACCTGGCAGAGAGGAGAATGCTGCAAAAGCTTCTCAGTATCATGGACAACCCCTCTCACGCCATGCACGTCCCATTGATGGGCAATCAGAGCACACACAGCAAAAGACTCATTGTCTCCAAATGCAGAACCGAACACCACAGGAAATCCTTTCTACCTGTGGCAATAAGACTATATAACTCTTCCTTGTTCTGTAGGTGATCTTTTCAGCATTTATGTCATTAGGTTCTCATAAGGATTGTGCGATATTACTCATCTGCTATTTAGTTACTCATCTGTATGTTACTGAATGTTTGTTTCATCCCCTCATTATATGCTGCTATCTCATTTTATTCATGGCACAAACACTAAGTCACTTTTCATAACCACTTGCACTAATAATCTGTTATTTTATTATATCTGTCATAGTTGTTTGTTACTGTGTTAGAGTTATTTTGTTATTCCATTTGCACTATTACTACTGTTCTTTTTGTCTTATCTTTATTCCTCTTGTTGCATTGACAGGGCTCCAGACAAAATAAAAACACAAAATATTTGGGAGCCAAATAATTAATTGGGAGCTATAATCTCTGTCAAATGTGATATAAAGTAAAAAAAAAAATTGTCATGGCACATTTTGTCTCCAGTCTTAAGCCATGTAAAGAGCGTTAAAGCAAAACAAGAAATCACGACATGGACTAAATTGTTGCCAAAGTAAAATACTATTTCTAGTATAGTTAATGTTTATTCTTCCTATATTTTAGAATGCGCTCTGCAACAGGTTGCCAGGTTGTGCGAATTGTTGCCAGGTTGTGCGAAACTCAATCTGTCAACACTGCTCTCGATAGAGATGTGTCGGTCGTGAATGAGTCGGTTCTTTGACTAAATTTGGGAAAACAAAGAGCCGTTTGGGCATAGACATAGAATATTACTAGACTGACCACATACATAGAATATTACTAGACTGACCACAGGTGTAGAATATTACTAGACTACATCATAGACATAGAATATTGCTAGACTGACCATAGACATAGAATATTGCTAGACTGACCATAGACATAGAATATTACTAGACTGACTACAGACATAGAATACTACTAGACGCCACTTGACCAGCTGCATTGTACGTCAACGTCGCCATATTGTGAGAGGCACTGCTGTGGAGTGAAGTAGTGGATAAAGATGCCTCACACATGATCTGCACGGGACTGTATGCTCCAAACCAGATCCCGAGGGATTACATTTTATAGGCAAGGCTGAACAATTGCTTTGAATATATTTGGCCATTTTAAAATCCCGTTTTATAAACCTTAACGTTAGCTAAGCCTTAACATAAGGCTAAGCTAGCAAAGCTCTGCATTTCTGTATTCAAACAACGTTTTGGCTAAATGTAGGCACTAACTATTAAGATTGTTGTTAGCTCTTTAGTTAACTTTTCTCAAACTCTGGAGGTTTCCTAAAGAAATCCACCTCAGTTTATAAATCTTATTCTTAGCTAAGATAGCAAAGCTATACATCCCCGTGTTCAAGACAGCCTCCAAACAATGTTTTGGTTAAACGTAAGCACTATAACATGTGATGTTATGATGGCCAAATATAATCAAAACAATTGTTCAGCCTTACCAGGGTTTGTCATTCGACACACTTTGAGAAAGCTGTCCTGCGATGTGTGCCGTGGTAGTTTGGTAACAGATGCTGAACCGGCATCATTATTGTGTTTTCATCAGAAAACCACGTCTACCTGTATTAGATTACATGATGCTTTCGCCACTCGCAGTATGGCGGACACGCTGACGTATTGTGTGAACTGGGAACACTGGGAATGCGGTGTCTATCTTATATGTCTATGCGTTTGGGAGCCAAAGGAGCCGGATCTTCTTAGTGATCTGATCCAAATGAGCCGACTTATTAAAAGAGCCGAAATTCCCATAACAAATCATGTGATAGTGTAGTAGGAAAGGCAGACGGGTTAAGCGTATCTGCACATTATAGATCGTCACTTTTCTTCTACTTTTATTTTAAATTCTCTTGGTTTTGAGAAACAATCACCATTAGCGACTGAAATGAAAAAACTAGTTGCAAAATAAAAAATCTAGTCGCCTGATTGAGCATGTTTATGACAAACGAATTTCCCCCGGGATAAATAAAGTTCTTTCTTATCTTATCTTGATGGCTGATATATTAACCACTGATAAATAGCATTATTATCCATTAAATATTGGAAACAATTATGACTAGTAACTTACTATAACTTACAGTCACTCATGCTGTATATTGCCTTTCTTTTAACTTCGGCAAGACTCCTTATTGCTTACTCCTTACTGACTTACTGCTATAAATGGCTCTAAATACAAGTGACTGCTAAATAAAGTTTTTACGTATGTCCATAGAACTGTTTACAATAATTATCATGTCGGATTTGGCTGCATTAAGTAAAATGCACAAAAAGTATCAGCTAGTACCGGTAACAGTCACAACAAAGTTCTAATTATTGGGCATGGGTATTGGCCCAGAAACTCTTGACACTCAATCCCTATTATTTAGCATCGACTAAAATCACCAAAAATTCAGTGGCTAAAAGTGAACACAAATGTCTGAAGCTGGTGCACTGGGAGCTCACCTTGGCAGCCTGACCTGCTTCATAAAACGCCTTGTCTGCTGGAATGAGCTGTGTGTGCCTGAGAAGGGAAATTGACAGCTTGGCTGCTAAAGTATTCTGTACAGGAACAAAAAGACAAATAGGAAACTTTACACCAGAAAGGATTCTTCATGCACAATTTTCTGGACCACTGAGGCTACATGAGAAGACACAACAGAAAGTTTCCACAGCTGGGATCATTGGATATAACACACAAAATGTCACAAATATTTTATTAATATTTACATTTACTGCAATATTTAATTATAATATTCTCTAATGGTGTTTTATATCCTCTTAGCTATACTAACAGCAGCACCTTTCAGATCATTTGAGTAAATTCCTATTTACATAAAAATTAAGTGTTACTATGGAGCAGTATTCATAAAAAAAAGCACACACCAGTTGATCAATGCCCTTGGCTGCTGAGCGAGTAGCGTAATAGTGAGATATCATAAGCATCTGCTCAAAGTCCTCATGGGCTGAAGTGTTAGCTTCTGAAGACTTGGTAAGGTTCTCACACTGTCAAAGACAAGACTGAAAATTATGAGTCAATATACAACACAATGCTTAAATAATGATGCAAAATATTAAATCCTTCCATTTGACCAATGGCATAACCTACCAACAAGTGTAAAACATCTCTTAGGTTGGCCCACATCCGGTAAGCCTCAGCAACGTCTCTGTTGGGCAAGTTCATCAACTCTAGGAACAAGCGCTTGTAGATGTTAAAGTTCTGTAAAAAAAAGAAAAACACATTCTAATGAAGGGTGGCTTGGACTGCATTTTCCTGGCAGAAACAGTTCACGGGATTACTTGGCTATGTCACAGTCTGTGCATACCTGTGGATTCGCTGGTACACCATGCTGCACATACAAGTTTACCCCTTTCTCCGCATCACCCTCTTTGATCAGGTGGGTGGCATACAGAGCAATGTATTTATGCAGGATCTTAAAATTCTGCTCCGCAAAAGGGGTAGGAAGAGAAAGACAAGTGGACTGAGGGAAATGTTTGAGAGTAAAACAGATTGACAGCATGTGGAAAAAGAGTCTAAATTTTATCCTAAACGGTCAACTTAGCTAGGGGCTGGCAGGCCACATCAGGAAATTCCATGAAAGAAAAAAAAAAAATCAAGCAAACATTTGAATGTAATTAATGCGAATGAGTTCTAAATCACATCTTAATATTTTCAAGAACTCATAATGATGAATAATGAATCATAATTTTTTCCACAGCATTACATACTGTAGCATTACAGAGGGTCTCTGAGTTAGCTAAAGTAGCCAAAAGACATTTCAGAAGCTATACAATTTCAAGAATTATGTTTACTATGACCAAGGACATACACTAATGAGATAAAGATCCAGTTGGATTTCAGGATGACTCTAACTGCTGACAGAATTACTGAACCAAGTTTACTGCGTGTTATGGTGCAAATACACCATTAAGAGTAAAAATCAGTTGGTTTAAATCAACTGGTTGCATGTAAATGTATTAACATTTTCATTTACAGCATTTGGCAGATGCTCTTATCCAGAGCAATAAACCTGTGCTTTGTAGTCCACAAGTAAACATGCCCTTCACACAAGTAAACCTAGACATAAAATTAAAAGCTGGTAGCACTGAGCCTTGAGGAACACCAGTGATAAGTCTCTGTGGGGCAAACATAGATCCTTTGCATGAGTTTTGGTAACTGCGACCCCCAAGGTAGGACTGAGTCCACTGCCAACCTGCAGACAGTTCTAGAAGAATGAGAGCACGAAGACAGTTTAGCTGTTTTGGCTGCACAAAGCTTCTCAGTGACAGTTAAAGGTTTCTGTAGAAGGTGCTGCTTTGACTGGTTTGGGTCATGAAGATTAATTTGTGAAAGAAATAGGTTGATTAAAGCAGGTACGTGGTTGGTAGGTTGAGAGATAATGAAGGATGGTGACTGCAGGGAAGGACAGTCTGATCTGGTCAATTTTTTCTTAAAAGTAGGTGGCAAAGTCCTCTGAGGAGGTGTATGAGGAGCAGGAAGTCTGAGAAGTAAAGTAAATGTGGCACAGAGTTTGCAAGGACTGCATGATATATTGTAAATTTACCATCATCGCGAAAGACTGACTGAACTGCGATAAATGGTGTTTATCCAAAGCTCTTCATATCAACATATTTGGCCAATCAGATGGAGTCCTACTGCCTTATGCCCACCCCCTAGTAGATGCGAGTGCTAAGCACATGGAGAGTAGAGCTGTCATACTTGGATCCTTTTTAGGATTCGGCTCCCTCTGGGTCACTCACTAAACTGATCCGGGTGTGTGAGTCACTTGAGTCAGTATTGGAAGTTAACCGGCGGATTCACTGACTCGGCCTATGTGCCTCAGGAGTGCTACCTGGTCTCTAAGCGATTCAGATTCGCCTGCAGGGCTATTTTCGGTTCTGACTGACACAAGGAGTCCGCTAGGAGCTCATTTCCACCGCTGCGGTGCCGGTGCCGTGCCGGGCCCTATCTAGAATTGGGCTGCGCTCCCCCGCCTGTCTCGCCTTGGTCTCTGGTGTCGCAGCGGCCGGGTTAGAGGGAAGCGGCCAGACGGGCTGTAGTTAGCCTAGCCGCTAACTGACCCTGGGAGCCCTAACAGCTCAGCTTTCATCCACTGTATTAACCCTCTGAGGTCCGAGACCTTTCTGGCACTTTGAGGCAATTTGCTACACCTTTACATTTTTAAGTATTTCATCTAACTAAAAACACCAATGCCAAAGTGACAAATATTGTTACATTCTGGAAAACCTCAGCTATAATAATATGCAAGTACAGTGAATGTAATGAAAGTAGTTTTGTTTAAAATATTGTGTAAACATGACATGACATAAAACTAGTTTCAGAGGTCTTCAAACAAACTAAAAAAACACATCCCAAATATGTCTCACCAAGACTTTTGAAGTATGAACCTTGTAAACATGTCTTGGCTACAAAAAGGTAAGGACAGCATTCAGAAATGTTATGTAGTTTCAATGCAATTTGTAAAAGAATAAGACTAGGTACTTTTTCTCTTTCACATGCATATTCATTCATATTCACTAGATGGGTGTTTCACACCTGTAACCCCCCCCTGTCAATGGCAGGTGTCAATGGCTTGTCACTGTCTGGCTGGCCCTGCTCCCAAAGCTTTGGTGGTAACTAAATCTTCTAAATCTTTTACAGATACTTAAACACTCAGAGTTCAAGACTTTTATTTGTCACATGCAGTTATTGCTGGTACAACATAGACTCGGATACACACAGTAAAATATCACAAAAACAGTATAAATATATAAGCGTAAGCTTCATTCTCCTTATAAGCTAATCGAGAAAGCGTGATGCATGATTAGCCTATTTAGAATAATGTTGGCCGATTAGCCTACTGTAAACGCAACTCTGAGCACCACATGACATGGATTTAGCCATATGATCATCTGGTCAGCAAAAGACCAGATATAGCTTCATAAGCTAACCAACAACAGCAAGTAAAACAGATATTAGGCTACTTACTCAAGAGAAGCTCAGAGTGACTGTTCATCCTCGCTGTCTCACCGGATAAATCAGACTTTGCGTGTCTCCCTCACTCTCCAAAGTGAGTTTTCCAGTGTGTGGCACAGCGTGTGTTGTTTGTTTTCAGTGAAAGGGGGCGTGTTCCCACCGCCCCCTGCTGCACAGTGAGCCAATCACGCCACTGCTATTCATGTATTCAGATTGCTGTTTTACATCTGAATAGCTGCGGAGCATGACTGCGGCGAGCAGCGAGACAGAAAATCGCATGCTTACTTTTTATCCTATTTACAAAGCGCCATCATATTTGAAAAGTAGAGGGTTCAAGCTTTGTGTTACTGGTGTTACTTATATGTTTCTGGGATAAGAACTCACAGAGCTTTAGATGATTGTTTTGGAAAACTGAAAAGGATCAATTTTTGGATCCTCCGACCTCAGAGGGTTAAACTATCCTTAACAATGCTATTACTAATAAACTGTTGTCATTCATCTCTAACGACCCTGTCACTCAAAACCATGTATTTATCGGTTGTATTCGGTGGCTAGCCTCTTAGCTTCTCGCTCAAATTACCTGTTCCACCTTAAATTGTGCTTCTGTTTCCATTTCATCATTTAAGGTGTTAATAAACACTTTTAATAAACATTTGCTGCATTTTAACCCCACTTTCTGAGCTCCAAACATTAAAGAGGGAGGCATTAAA